>JAGVSP010000796.1:0-150730 GCA_022494985.1 Micrasema minimum
TCCATCTGAAATGTATGAAATTAATGGTGTACGGAAAATAAAACAAATTAATTTTCTCATTATTTCATATGTGATAGCTTGGACTGGTGCTAAAGCTAAGACTGATCTTCTTTCCTTCATTTTACAAATTATCATAATTCATTACACTTGGCGCACCAATGCAGTGCCCTACGCACCATTGAGTGCCAATAAAAGAAAGTAGGTAGGTGGGGAAGTAGTTTTGCATTCAGGTAACGAGTTATTAATTGTTATTAAAATAATTCATTTCAGTATTGTTTCAAATCAAACAATAAAGGCTATCTAAAATAAAACCCAAAGAAACAAAACTATCTTGATTAATAATTTTTCGTCTTACGTATTTTCATTCTCATATAAAAATAACCTGTCAATTTTATTTTCAGTTTTCAGTTTCATTTTTAAGGAATTTTCAAACGTAAATAATAAATATAAGACCGTTTCGTGGTTTTCAATAATAACAATTATTGTATTAAATTTTTTAAATGAAAAAGTAAGTGCTTTGATTTGTTGTGCAAAAATAGTTAAAATTCGTTTTTAGAATAAAGACTTCATTAGTGGGTGTAAATTGTCATATTTTTACTATCGGCAACCAGCAGCGGCTCCGGCGGGAGAGCGGTGTTTATGAGTGATAGCGGGATACGGGATATTGAATACACTGGGTATAAAGGGGGTGTGGGTGGGGTGTGGTACTGGTATACGAGGGGGTAGGGGTAGCTGCATACACAGTACCTACCTACTACAGGAATGCGCATCTCGGTATTTTACTAAGCGGGCGGGTAAACGGGGTACCTCGGTTCTGGATTAAACCGCAGAAGGGTAATGCCGTTAGCAACAACTCTCAAACGTGTATTCAAATTAAGGATTCAGGGTTGATAAAGTGGTTATATTTCATACTTCTAAATTTGAAATCTAAATCCACATTTAAAATCATGTAAAACCAAGCTCTGAAATTCTTCTACATGTGACTCTTATAAGTTTGTGACAGGGTTTTTGTCTTCTAGGGGCATTGAAGGTTTTACACTGCTCATATATTATAGTGAAACATCATCATAACACAAAATTTAAACCCTTGCTTGATTATTTTACACGTTAACATTTAATCTACTTTACTTAAATCTAAGTTAAAAAGTATAATTTGAACTTCTGCTATGACAGGACGAAAAATCTGATGGTTTTGCAAAGTTACGATTATAAAATAATTTGCACCTATTACGGTTATTTTTATTTTTATGTAAAAGATTGTAACATTCTGAACAATAAAACAATAATAAAATCTTAATATTTTAACATGTTTGTAAGATATTATTAATGGCGAAATCCGGTGTTTTTCGTAACAACAAATAACGAGAATCAACTGGGATTCGGCAGATCAAAATTCTAATATCTACACCCCAGTACCATAAATTTTAAAATATATTTGTAGATTTCAGTATTACCATTTCACTGTGGGGCACTAAAGATTTTATCGGGAGTCATCCAACAATAAAACTCTGTACTCACATTTCAATTCAGACCAATTCCTTACTAGTCTTTCTTTTTACCGGAAGTGGAGAGGTATAAAAGTTTCCCGCCAAACTTGGTGTTAGTTTCACCTTGTTAGGAGTGGGAGCACAAAACTTCCGGGAAACTTTAATTATTTCCGAAATGTCGGCTCCGCGCCGCGCCGTGGAGTGCTACCCTCGGTCAGGCGATCATACCACTTTAACTATTTATGAACGTTTTCCATTAATTATTGCTGTTACGCTTGGAGAATATTTTTATACCATTCTCCGCACTCCACATCACCACACTCCACACACGTACCCCAATACAACATACACACAACATAAACATTTCTTTATACGTTGTGTTGTGCACTTGATTGGTGCTATGTTATGTATATAGACTTGAAATATTAATCTCAATTTATTCTACCTACATAGCTCTGTGTGTATAACATTAAACATATATATATAAAAAAAAATTACAAAGAGAATATTTACATAAACTATTTCTAAAATGTTCACACGGATACTTGATTTTTAAAAAAATACAGAAAATCGGGTAGTAGGTACCTGACTTAAACGTATTTTTTTAAAAGATCATTTTTATAATAAAAATCCATTAAATATCTAATGATATATTTCCAGGGACATCAAAAGCAATTTAATTCAAATTATTTTTTTTCTCGTGGAAGGTTGTAACTATGCCCAAGGCTGTGACGTTATGACGTAGATATAAGAGTATTTTCACAATTCCTACGGAGGTTTTCTTCGCACTCTGAACAGAAATAATGTATGAGGGTTTTTTATACTTCGCGTTATTTTTAAGATAAATTAATTAGTTTTTCGTTTTACTTAGATTCAAATTTAATTAACGTTTCGTATTTACTATAATTAAATGTTTAGAAAATAAATCCAGTATATTCTGAGCAAATATTCCATCACATTTATTACTTAGTTCCGAAGTACCTTTCCGTGAAGAAGTTTTCATTTCTCCTTATTGATGAATATGAAAATTTGGATATAAGATTGAAAAATCGGCGCCATTTTTCATCCATTCTTCGACGTCAGATTCTCCTAAAGTGATCTTCAAACTTCCATTCCGCAAATATTCCGAGAACTTTTTTCTGTATAAATCAAAAAGGGACACTTTAATTCGTAAAGTTGCTGTATGGGTGGTGTAGTGTAGGGTGTAGGTATGTAAATACGGGATCATTCAAAACTATACGTTCAAATAATAATCTATTTAAAACGTCCTCAAAATAATTGAAATAACCCCATGTATTTAAGCGATATTTTATAGTCTCGAAATAATTTTATTAGACCTATTTCTTCAGATACACGAACGATTTGTCTTATTTTGGTCATGTCAGTCCCTTAATAATTTATTAAAAGAATAGCCTTACTTAAATATTTAATTTTCAACGTAGGAATGTTACATAATAAAATGAAATGGGTAAAATCTCTATTTTTTAAAATAGGTTCGTACTCAAAAAATAAGTCATAAAAAGGGTTTTTGGCAAAGAAATACAACCCGTTTTTGGTTGGTATTTCATTTTTAAAAATTCTCAGAATTTCGCAGAATGTCCGAATACACCGCGTTACTACATACAGGAGAGTATATGACCGGTACATATTTAATGTACCGATATTAAACATCCCTCAGGAGCCTTCACCCTTTACGCCACCCCACGTTCCCGTATCTATTACAAATTTAACTGCTGATTGAAATTTGCCCTACCTGGGTAGACTAATCCAAAGCCGTTTAAATCCCGCGCTTAAAATATTAAACTTACCATTAAAATATATATTTTTCTTTGATGTGGAAGTGGATGGGGGGAGTAGCATTAATTCTGGGGGGCGCAAAAAATCGGCATTATGTCACAACGCCAAAACTGGTCTCGGGTCGGGCGAGCGGGTTGGGGTGAGGGGTAGGTATTGATCTAGGCGCGACCTCCCCCTCCCCTTCCCCACCCCCTGCCCGGAGGAACATGCTCTCCCGAGAACTTCCGAGGAATATGTAAGTCAGGAGAAACACTACGACGACGGCACGCTGCGCTGGCGGTGGCGGCGGCGGTGTGTTATTTGGCCGATTCTACGAAAGTTTAATTATTTTTTATTTGTACTTCGCTCAGTACGGTGGCAAAGAATGGCGTTTATAAACGAAATAAAAATTGAACTGGTACAGCCACCAAAAAAGTAACTAACAGATGTTTTAAATAAAAGATGATTGTAAATTAAAGAACGTAGAAATGAAAAATTTAGAAGCATTAAACTGAATTAGGAGAGAAAGAAAATTATTGGAAATATCAAGAGATTGCATTGAAAACACTTCAGTAAATTAGTTTTTATTTAATATTATTATTGATTTTACTACGTATTTTACTTGATTTCGTATTTAATGGGAGTTAGAACCTGAGAAATACCTAAATTTGCTATTTTACGCTAAACAGTTTTTTTAAATGGTGATTAATAATTAATATTTAAATCCAATAGTAATATTAAAATTTGGAATAACATGTTGGTGTTTGGTGAGGGGGAAGGGGGACGCGGAACGAGGGGCGATGCAATATTTTATACTTTCATTACAACGTCATGTCATAGAGACCCTTCTGTCATAAAAAAAATATGAAGAAGTTTAAAAATAATCCTTTGTTGCATTGCTATTCATAATTTAACAATGTTCAAAGAATGTTGTCATAATTAAGAAATAAAATGGATATGTAGGTACTGATTTATGAAAAGGACCACAAAACTGAAATAATCTCTCATCTGTATTTATTTTTATTTATTTACGGATATGAAGTCATGGCAATTACATATTATATACATTAGAAAAACAGTAGCAGGAAGGGTAAAGCAATATTAAAATATATAAAGCTAGGACAAACTATGGACAATATCGAGACAAGATCTAGTCTAATTCAGTAAATAAATTACCTGTCATCAGAATTTCACAATAAATATTCACTAACACGTTGTTATGTTATGATCAACAGGTTTAACATCTATAAAATATAGCTTTATACATATATCAGATTGTTATCAATAGGCCTAAAAGCATAAGCATTTTTTAATAACAAATGAATATTTTAATAATACACAAGCAGTAAACTAAACAATTTTTACCTTTTATCCACTTTTTACAAAGTATACGTAAATAACAAATATGCGTTTTAGTATTGTGGAATATCACTTGAAACAATTAAGTACCATTATAAAGTATTGCCATAAGAGTGCACACTTAATTGGTTTAATTTGTATAATGGTTATTTGTTTACTATGTTATATTGCAACTGAATGTGTCAAAATAATAATAATAATATAAAATAAATAAAATGCACTCATTTATATCTAAAATTGCACTTGACACTATATGCCATCGATAATAAGTATTACTAATCTATTTTACGAATACCTTAACAAACATAATGTATGACAACGTATAATTGGATTGGAATTAAACCTTATTACGCCAGTAACGAGGGGTTCGGAAAATTAATAAAAACTTTGTTTGCTATTTATTAATCTCCGTTCTGATCGACTCATGTTTCCTAAGGCTGGAAATGAACAAAACTGTTTAAAGATTCAATATAAGATATTTTAACTTTTAATAATTTTTATTTATTTATAGTGTATGATTACATAGCATAAGTGTACAAGGGCGGGCACGCAATATCTTCCAACCAACCTTTTTGAAAAAAGTGGTATATATAATATTCTACGTTTGATTCATCCCCTGTATTATTTTTTGGGCATCTTAAACTCCGCCACTTTTAAAGTAAACCGTTAACTTTAAAAAAGCGGCGCACTTAAGGCAGTTTATATAAATTTATATCGATCATTTTGGACGTCTCCATCAGGGGTACTGGAAATAATTTCTGGTACAGGGTGTCTCGTGCACCCCGCCATCAATCACGATTACTGCAACCGCCGGCATCTCTCTCCCCCGCCCCCGGGACGGGAAATTGCCGCTTTTTCTGCCACCCTGTCTGACAGGACTCGACGAATATTGAAAGATTACAATCTTACCCCGCACTGATAATCGGGGATATCTTTGGCCTTACTTTCCACGAGTCCTGCCATATTGCAATCGGAATAGGTTATACTTTTTCTTCATTTTCTTCATCATCATCATTTCATATCTGCGCCCTCTGTGGAGCATATGGATTCGACAAACTGCCTCCAAGCTAAGCTATCGGCCGCCAGTTTCCGTGCATTCCATGCATCCTTGCAAGCCAGCCTATGCTGCAATTAAAGTCGCATGCGATTCTTCATAATGGCTAGTAATTTTGTACCGTAGATCAAAGCTAGTCTCTCCCTTAAATATTAAAATACACAGGTAGATTATTTTGCCTTACGTACATAAAATATATACACATATATGATAGAACATCAATTGATTTTTCCTATCTCACTATCCCACATTTTTAACATAACGTGTACCTATCTATATTTTTTTACGCTGACTTATTTTTTTATACAAAAAAAACTGTAAAACATCTCTTTTACAAAGCGAATAAAAAAATAGTGATTGTGATTACATTTTATTGAATAAGTGCGGGCTTGAGACAGTTAATAAATGTAGAGGAAGCAAATGTGGCGTTATATCCACTCCTATCTCTTCGGAAAAATGGCGTGTTGGATAGGCATTTAGTTTTTATATACCTAATATTAATATTTTTTCTTTCATAGTAATTTACATGTTTTGATACGACTACCGAAAAAAAACATTTTTAACTTTTTTTTAAAAACATATGCTGCTGCAATTTTCCCTTATCCGCACCCAATGGTGCATAGGGCACTCTATCGGTACACTAAGGACAGTGTATCTTGATCATTTTATTACATAAAGGTAGGATGATTAGTCATACACTTCATTACCAGTCCAAGGTATCACACATGAAATATTTATATGAAAAACACATGTAAATAAATATTTCTTGTTGACCCCCTATGGGAATCGAACCCGCGGCCTCATGCACGGTTGCCAAATGCGCTACCACTATGCTACGAGGCGGACTAATAAAAAAAACACATACTGAATATAATATCTATGAGTAACTTATTGCTTTATCACTCTGGTTCAGACTAATTAGACTAAATTTTAAACGTTTTTGTTAAAATCTTACATTAAAAATATATCGTTCTGAATAGGTAGTAATCGTGCTAAATTCGAGAATTCATTCCATCTAGAATGGGTAGGCGCAGTTACCCTACGGCGCTTATTGTGCCCCAGTTCCCAAAACCTTGAATATTCAACCTTTTTAGAATTTGTTTTAATTGACAGGCCAACCCGTGGGAGAGGATTTAATTAGTACAAAAGTGCGCACATTAAACCCAAGAGGGGTGAAATGAAACATTTTAATTTAAACTGCATTCATTTCATTATTATGAATGCTTTAAAACAGATAAAAAGGCGGCCGTAAAAAATACGAATCAGGTTAAGCAAACAATTATAGAAAAATTATCATGTCTTTTTCTTAGCGGGACTTTTACGATCATGCACATTATTCAAAATTGAAACCGCTCAATAACGTAATATTTTAAAAACAGGGGAGTTTGAATCATACTAGCTCTATAGCAGTTATACATTTTAACTACTAAATATTTTCACAGTATATATAAATAGTTTTAATTTACAAACCATACTAACTTTTTTTTTAGATTAATATTATAATAATACTTACCATAAGAGCTTTCGTTTCGTTTTTTCGGTATACCACATACAATTATTGTATTATATTTGTGTTAATTTATAACAATAATAAGTTTGATTTAAATATGGCTATTCTCTGTTTTATATTTTGTATGTATGTGAAAATTATTTGAAAAGTAAGTTGTAATCCCACACAGAGAGAACATCCAATTGAATTTTCCTTGTAAAAATTCGATAAGACTTGAACCCAGATTATATGACTTAATGAATTCGCTTATGTATTTATGATCATGTAAAACATTATTAAAAACAAAATCGTCATGTCCTTTAAACATTTGTTTTTGTTTCAGAGTGAAAAATTGGGCGCTCAAATTTGGAGTAGACTTGTGGGAGTTTGGACGTCATTACACCAAAACACATCACATACAAAGCGTAAGTCATTATTGTTTTTCATTTATTTATTCAATAAACTCAACAGGTATGTTTTCAAAATTATCAATAATTTTATGATAGACTATAAATCTCGATAGATTTTGAGAAGAAATTAGGTACTACAATTATTATACGCATTTATTGTATGTAAGTAGTTGAGTAGAAATGTATAATGTTTTAAGAAGTAAAAATCAGGGTGGCAAGAATCGGGTTAAAATCTCGATTTGTGGTTCGAGATAAACTCTCTGTGAAATGATATTAATGGCGACGGGGTGCCTATAAATTGTACAACCGCTTCATGAACTGCGGGTAATGGAGTGGAAATGAGCTTAGTAAGAGAAAAACCCTGTTTTTGACCCAAGGCAGCCCAGCCCTATTCCCGACTCGAGGCGGCTGGATCACATCCAACGTGAGGCCGGACCGGACTATTGTACTTCCTGGATACAACAGATAATTGGACTAGATGCATACTTCTGATTTGAGGCAGCTGATCTACTTCGACTTAACGCTTTTGATCCGAGAGCGATTCTTCTCAACACTAATATCAACGGTACGTACAACAGTACGGATACCATATTAGTAGTCGATACCGCAAGATACCGCATAATACCCTGTTATTACCGTTCCTAAAAATAACCATTTACTGTGTATTTGCATAATGAGGATATTATTTTTCAATGTAACTTTGTTTTTTACAAATTTTGCGGTCCTTTGGCAAAAAATTACTAAGAATTTTAGGCAATAAATACCTACAGTAGTTACAATTTGACATCTCAACAGAGACGAGAAATTTGGAAGGGAATGTGGATATCTAGGCGTTTACAGGGCTTATGACCTGTCATTGGCTGGGTTAAGTGGCCACTTGATGTATTACAACATTCCCCATTTCACCTAGTATTTGATATCCATATCTGCCATTATACAGTAAAATGGCGCGACGCTTCACATGTGAACACTCTCTGTCATCCTACAGTTGTGATTAAATCATATTTTATAGTGCAGTAAAAATACAATAAAAAAGCAAAGATAAATAATTAATGGTCACATATGTAAAAATAATTTTAGGGTAAGAAAATCCTACTTTACCACTTCCGTGGTGGTGATAAAACACCGCCTACATTACATTGAATTTACTTTAACCATAATATATCTTTTAAATATAAAAGAATACAACATCAACAAAAGAAAGAAACTAAATGTTGGAGGGTTTCGCTAATGGCGCAGAGTTATATCACCGGCATCATTCATAAAGTATTTTTTTTACCACTGACGCGACGACGCGTCTCTTTTATGCCAGCTATAAACAAAACGGATATATATAACGTGTTTTGAAAATTCTTGTAAATTTAACGGCAAAAATTGTGAAGTTGTGAGCAAACAACGATGTTTTTAGTTTACACACAAACATAACTAAAATCGACGCTATGTAAACATATTGTATGCGTCATATTTTACATCCTTTTTAGGTGCAAATCTAGCTCTGACGAGAATTCAGCTTGCATGCATTATACATCCCAGTTATATTGCAGCGAGTCTAGTCTAAACCGTCTCCCCACTGAGTGCGTTGAGTGGGAGTTACTCATACACAATGGACCGGCTCATCCAGCCCGGATGCATTTACATGCAAATGCAATTATCCCGGGACTGGTGCCGGGATGCTGGATGCCGGGAGCCGGGATGATTCTTCAGGCCAAACACTGGAGGGCCGATCCTGGATGCTGGTTGGGAAGGATCGGGGGCTTAATTACTCCGAGGAGAACCAGAGCTTGATATATTGTTTCCCCAAGAGACGCCCATTTCGGAATACGTATTTACTTGTACATACAGCATGTCCAAAATCCTCGGATTATTCTGAAACTAGTTATGGACCAGATCGTGACCTTTCATAATAAAAAAGACACAATTATTGATATATTTACCAAAACATGTTCTTAATAAAACATTTTTATTAAATTATTGGATTTTTAAAATATTTATGATTTGTGATTTATGAACCGTTTTGTGGTTTAGTGGTAGATTCGAGGATTCCGGATTAGAATCTCTAGGTTCGAATCCCACTCCAGCATAACTTGTTTCCTGCTTTCTATTTATTAACAGTTGTTTCCGACTATTTGAGAGAAGAAAAAAATTTAAATATTTGGGTATATCATAAGAGTTAAAGTATTTATTTTTTTTTAAAAAAAATATAAAATATAAAAAAATTATAATAATAATAGATCAAAGTCTGTCAATGAAAAAACAATATTTTTTTTGTGTATTTGTGAATAAATAAAATAACATATAGGCACCAGGAGTGAGGTTAAGATTCTCAAAAATTTCTCTTATTTAGAAAAGTACTATGGAAATAATTTGCCTAAGCGATATTTGACTTTTTAAAGTGGTCAAAGATACAAATTTTAGTAAAACGCTTAAGCGTATATCGTATCAGGCGCCAGTCAGAGGATGACGTATTCGGGAATTGATTTCACACTAAGGGCCTTTTCAGATGTCCCGGTTGCCGGCTAACCGGCGCCGGGTTCCCGGTGATGAAGTGTATGGGCATGGTACGTAGCTTTCACATGTACCGGCGTAATTTATCCGGCAGGCGGTCGCGGGTGCGCGCCGGATCCACCACTGTGCGTCCGGTCGCCGGGCATCGGTTAGCCGGCGGCCGAACTGACAGTGGTGTATGGAACACGCAACTAGCTTTCAGACGCGCCGGCCGGTCAGTCGCCCAGGTACAGTCTGATTAATTGGATGAACCCAATAATTTCTTGATTTTTCTTTCCGGCGTAGATATTTTCGTCTTCGATATAAAAAGCCACATTGCAATTATTTGTTCACGGTCCATGTTTGAAGTAACGAGACTGTACTCTTGTCGGCTCTCTAGCCAATACTGCCGGCATCAACCGGGACACGTGAAAGCTCGATTTGACACCGGGTACCCGGCGCCGACTACCTGGCAACCGGGATATGTGAAAAGGCTCTAAAGGAAGTATTTTTCTCCGAACAAAATAAATGATCTGACCCTAAATAAAAGGAAATCGTCCAGTTACTGAAACCTGCGCAGCTAATACGTCAGATACATTAAGCATTTACGATCGATCCAGACAGCGCAGCGTCCAACAAAAAGATCAATGATAGGAAAACGATAAAGTTTTACTTTCATTTTTTATGGGCAATGATAACAAATCCCGGTCCACTTCCTTCCTGGTAATACCGGGGGCGGTCTATCAGCCACTGAACACAACTAAATACTATTTTATCCACAAAGAATTACGAGTTTGAAAATTACATTTTAATCGCAAAACTATAATTAATTAATAAAATCTAAGCACATATCGCTGTCAATCATAATTGAGATCTCAACAGAAACAGAGAAGCTCCAGAAACGAATATAGATTATTAAGGCGTTTACTGGCCTTATGGCCTGTCACCGGCTGAGTTAATTGGCAAATTGACATATTACAACATTACCCATTTGTTATTGTTTGTGTTATGAAAAAAAAAATCTTTTGCCCTTATCGGCACTACGATCATCAATGTGTTAACTTGTAGGTAAATTTTTCAAATTTATATGATTAATAATGATAAAATTTCGGTTGATTCACCCTGCTAGTTATTCCTAACACCTGCTACCCCTAATTTATATTTATGGTATTTTTCATACAAATGCGTTTCTAGTGCACGCTAAGCGGAAGATTGACTCCCGTTGTATTGTTAGATGTAAATATTGAAGTCATAATAATATTGAAATAATAAAGTAGTTTAAGTTAGTAAATCTGTAGTTTACACATTTCATACGTAATATGTTTTATTATAAGGTATAATATGATGCATGTATAACATGTATTTACTTACCATTAACGTGATTGAAAGAGTTTCTCAACCCTTTGTTAAATAAGTAACTCTCGCCAATCTAGCTCCGATAATCTGATAAATAACATACTTTTATTATAAAAGGAGCGGCTTATTTCTCCGCAGAACCACTTCAGCTAATTGGCTTTATATAGCGAAGGTTATATGGAGGACTCTTAATATGATTTCATAATATATTTATCTACACAATATTGCACAATAAGAATTTGCGATAAAGACAAATTTTAGTTTAAAAAAACCATAAAGAAAAAAATTCTCACAGAAAAGAGTGTTACATTTACAAAAAGGTTTTATATGTACAATCAATTTTATAATATTCTCACTTCTGCTAAAAAGTTTAATAATAGCTTATTGTTTTGTATTTTTGCGCTATTTTAAACGTTTGCACATAGTTGAACACCGTTATTATAATTGAATTTTATCTTCAAATTTTGAAAAACCATTTTGCAAAGCTAGCTTGGTTAAACAAGGTAAAAGAGGTGGTATTTGCGTTTCTCTCGGTAACTTTATGTCATTCATTGATAAAGCATTATTCTTGTACATAATGTGTTGGTAGGCGAGAGAAACTAAGTTAAATTCAGTTGAAAATTAGGTCACAGGAACACGATTAGTTTCCAACTACAAACTAATACAATTGTTTCGTGCGGCAGTAACACGACTACACTTTTCATCTGACCTACCTCCATCCTCCATCCTCCATCCCGAGTTTCTGGGAACTCTGCGATTTCATATCGAGAAGTCGGCGTCGCAACGTCTGTACTTGTGGCAGCGTCTTGTTGAGGTGTCGGCGTCGCCGTCAGCCGGAAGTTGAGTGGGGCTCAGGCTTGTACGCCGTCGAGTGTTGGGTCTTGGGTTCGTGCGAAGTGGAGTACGTGAGCTAGAGGCCCCAATAAGTGTTTCTCCACTTGAGAGAACAAGCGGAACAGCCGCTGTGTGACGGAGACTTGTTTTATTGCCGATTCTATAAATAAAATGTATGAAATGAAACTGAAGAAGAATTAATCAAATATTTTCCTTAAGTAGAATTTTTTTATCTACATTTGAGTATTTTAGAAGGCAGACAACCGTATTATTTAACGTCGCATAGAATGCCATTTAGAATTCAATAATTGAATCAAACATTATGTTTTCAGAAATTAAAAAAATATAGTTTTAAAAAAATTGTGTTTGAAGGCGTATTATCAGATAGGTGATTTTGAGGATTTTGAGGATTCAAACCCTTGGACGTGATAATTTATATTTTTATAGTTTTGTTATGTAATTTTTATTATAATTTGTGATATTTTTGTTTTTATAAAATGACATCAAAAATTAATTTTTATATAATTAACTACAAAAAAATTTAATCATTATTGGTTTTGCTATGCTTTCAATACCACCGTCCCTAAATAATTGATTGGGTTTTATAATGGTTTATAATGGGAAATTAGGGAACACGTTCGCGGGGAAATTACACGATACATATATTTCCGCCAAATTATATATTTTTTAAATGTTTATTATTTTATTTTATTTTATTCACGCCAAACAAGTTTTCACTTGTTTTTCGGCGTGTTTCTTCTACCGAGTTTAAATAACACTTGTTATGATTGAGTTTCCCATCGGCTTCGCAAACCCTGGGAAATACAAGAGCCGCTCTGGCAGAGCGTGCACCCTACCGCTAGTACGGCTACCCTGTAATCCTGACAGGAAGTAATTGTACTTACCGGAAGAAGGTACCTACACATAATTATATTACTACATAGTAGGTATACTTGCTACACATTTACGTTCAACTATGGCCATATAACATTATACATATTTATGTTTTAATTCATACAAGTATTTAACAACAAATAATCCTTTTTTAAATTTCTTCCAATATTACAGCAGCACATTTCTTTAAGACACGCTTATCCATTTTCTTCGGTATTTTATAAAAATTTATGAGATTCCTAAGAGACAGCTTTAATATTTTACTTCCTACGCCTTGAGTTTTTCATGAAAATGAGTTTTTCAATAAGACATTTAATTTCTATAAATCAAATGTTGGTTTGAAATAGAAATTAAATGAAAAATAGAAGGAAATAGTTCCAAAAATTATTAATTAAAAATTTACTGGACTACTTTGTAAATTAATCGGCAGTTTACGTCAGAGCTGCGGGACAGGATCGCTTGGCCTGGAGGCAGTCTGTGGAATCTGTCAATAGCGGATATGGTATGATGACGATGATGAAATTAATTTATATAATTTATTACAACCTGCAAAAATAGTTGCTAGTGGTCGCACATTTGAAAGATGAGCTGGGTCAGGAATTGATCCATACTTTATAATATTGACCGCTAGATTTGTTTGCAAGTTATAAATATACCTTCCTTAAAAATCGCGATTGAAAAAGTTAATAGATTTTCCGTTATTTCAAGTATATAAAACGGACGTTTTGTTAACACATTGTGCTTTTTTGTATGATGTATTATGCTCCGTTCTTTCATTTGATATTCTTAAAATATATGTAAAATATACGAATACGTATAACACAGAATTTCGTGCAAAAAATACTTGTTTTCTATTGAACAATACAAATAAGAAGAACCCATCTCATTTGTAAAAAGAATATAACCAAATTTTAATAATATATAGTAATCATAAATATTACATTTTCAAATATGTCGTTGCATTTTGATCAATAAATCGTACAATAACATATTAAAATTTTAAATGACAAAAATGTTCAACAGCAGAGTAAGTATAAAGCTCCGTAGTTAAACGAGAATCCGGGCAATAAATAAAAGGAGTGCTGGGAAACATTTTTCACATGGCACCTCATTATTTACTCGCCGAATTGTTGGCAGTGCTCTCAATTTATCGCACTAATACACGTCAAATAAGGAAAGGTTGCAAACTTGCTGCCAAACGCTGTCCCAGTGATCTAGATATTGGGTGCCAGTACCAATTAATAGGTAACTTCAAAGTAGTTTACTAGTTACTAGGACAAGACTTCAAACCATGTTCTTCTCACCTTTACCAAGAGTTAATTTAAAAAAAAAAACATTATTCTCTAGGACGTGTGGGTATTGCAAATATAAAATATTATGGTCATTCGTACATGTGCCGTATATGGATAATATAACATGTGCATTGCATGTGTTTTGATCCTTTCAAAGTAATCAGTTTTTAAATCGATTCTAGTTTATATTTACATCAACTGGAAAACAAAAAATAATCAAATATAGCAACATTTTGAAAGTGTACAAATAGTTGTAGACAAATTACTGGATTATACCCATACTGGGCTAATGTAAAATATTATTTCAGACAGAGACAGAGTCTTAAACAGTCATAAGCCCCGTAAACGCCTAGATGATCCACATTCGTTTCCAGAGATTCTTCTTATGATATTTGCACATATTTCAATTTGCAAATACTATTTTCAATAAAGCCTAAGCGGCTTGTGCTTGAAAATAGGAATCGAGTCGTGTCGATGTGGGGATTCGAACCGACGATCTCTGGACTCAGAGACCGCGACGCTACCCACTGGGCCACCACCCGTTCAAATTTTTACTCTTTATTTATTTTATTCCGGAACTACCATAACTATAATAGGGACCTATAATGAACAAAATAACCAGTAGTTCTCAATTTTTGGATCACCCTTCAAATTAAATTTTATTGCTTTGTTAACTAGTTATTTATTAGAAATCGGGGATAATTGACAATAATGTTTTCCAAGTATTTATCTTTCATATTTTTACATTAACCCCCGAAGTGCAACCTACTCAATACAAACATAATCGTATTATATAGACTGGTCTATCTTCAAGATAATGAAGACTTCTTCAGTTCATAATAAGCCGTTTGTTGATTGACAAACATGTAATACATTTGAACAGCCTGTATCAAAATACAGGTTAAATGTTCTTTCTTTAAATCGATCATATGGTATATGAATATTTACTGTATGATATATAACTAGTTTACACCTGTTGGAGAATCCTAGTCTGTAGTAACGGACAGTTAGTGTTATGGAGTTACACCGTACCACGGGGGATTCATTTGCATACAGATTGAAACAGCCTCACGGGAAAGGCACCACTTGGAAATACTCACTAATTTACTAAAATTGAATATGTTCAGATATTCTCGTTATGGGGTATGTACAAAACACTGGAATTGTTTAAATTATTTTAAACTTTTGATATTACTATAAGAAAATAAGATTTGTATAGCACATTGTTTACTTGGTATCCTGAAGTGGCATTTCGAGGTAAACGTTAAATATTCAGGCGGTTCCCAACAAAAGAATAAACCAGGACACTGGCTTAATTCAATTCAATGTTTATTAAATATACATATTTTATTGACGAAATATGAATATCACTAACATAATGTTTTTTTTCCTTTATTTATTTGATTGTTTTTACGCCCATAGGGCTTTTACATAGACATTTTTAAATGATTACACAGTAGGTAGCTATTCATTACCGCCAGAGATGGCATCCAGACATTATTCCCTAAAATGCACTAGATTTGTGTTGAAAACATCAATATTGTTAGTACCTATACTTGTGCGTGCATTCTTCGTATCGGTGAGTTAGCACTGTAATTGGTCGATGATTGGCTACAGTAAAATAGTGCATTACTACGGGTAACTCGACCAGGCACTCGTATACTAATTAAATTAGCCATTACGCTATGGAGGTCGCCAAATGCATGCAAAACTTGTCAACTTATACTTATTACATGCAGTATACCTACGAACAAGAATTCACCAGAAGGGGCATTTCCATACAAATTTTCTAAAAATATACGCTTCCTAGGGTTAAATTCATAACACCACTTATTATGAAATTCCACCGTCTAAAGGCTCCAGCACTTAGGCCAATACACGAATTGTTGATTATGACTGTTATGAGTTAAAAGCAGTTACTTGAATGAACTAAAAAAACAAATGTTTGCATACTCGTATGTATATTAATTTAATTGTGCATTATCATCATCATCATACCATATACGCTCCCTATGTGGAGCATATAGATTCCACAAACTGCCTCCAAGCCAAGCGCAAACCCATAATTATTTTAATTTTTCCCTAATATTTAATTTAATTTTATCACGAATGATATTCTAACTGACCGTTGGCGTTGGTGAAATGCAAAATGTAGCCGCATGAATTTTTCATCCCCAGAGGCCCTTTTTGTTTACGTCTTCATCGGACTCCACGGGGCACCTACCCCCAGCAGTGTTCAGAGTACAGCATCTACCCTCTATACCCAGGACTTCCCTCCCCTCGCGGCCTCCCCTTCCCCCGGGGGTCCCGGAGGAAGTGTGAAAGGGAAAAAGAGGGATGTTTTTTTGTTAGGGAAAACACCACCACCCCATTGCGCGGATTACTCACATATTTTGCGTTTATTTATTTTCTAACAACAGGAAGTAATGTACGTTACAAACACTGCGGGGATTTTTTGTATTCCTTTGATTTTCATTTGTTGGTAAAAATTTAAATTACTATTTCATTTTATATCCCTACAAAGATGAAGTAGAATTTTTTTTTCAAATTCAGGAATATTGATATTCGAGCGTTTACAAGGCTTATGACCTGTCATTGGCTGGGTTAAGTGGCCACTTTATGTACTACAACATTTCCCATTCCGCTTATTAGCGAATATCCACACCAGGTAACATTTTTGATTTGATTTTTGATGTTACGTAACAAATATACAAAATCAAAAATGTTACCTGCGCTGCGATTCTGTTAATTTTGTCGAACTACTGCGCATACGATTTTGTACTGGATTCGTATGCGCAAAAGTGTCTTAAACCTTAAGAGAATACGGCCACTGGTGTTAGTATTCGCTAATAAGCGGAATGGGGAATGTTGTTAGTACATAAAGTGGCCACATAACCCACCCAATGACAGGTCATAAGTCCTGTAAACGCTCGAATATCCATATCTGTAGCGATATAAAATGAAATATATACCTACTCCCGTCTTGGGATTCCAGCGCTTCGATTCTGTTAACTTTTTTGAACTACTGCGCATACGATTTTGTACTGAATTCGTATGCGCAGAAGTGTCTAAAACCTTAAGAGAATCGCACCGCAGATTTGTGTACAAGTATTTGAACACGCCCAAAATGTTATTTAAATTACTGTTTGTGGTTTTTGGATTTCTAGAGTCTAGATTTCCAGATTATAGGTGCTTATATCATGCTTTTATCGTGCATCTTTTATTAAAATAAAATGGTTTTTACTTTTTTTTCATATTTTTTAAATTATCAATAATTGAAACAATGATTGTATTTATCTTTAGAACCAACGCGAAACGGTTCAATAAAAGACAGCAACGGAATATTTAATTTTTATATACAAAATACATCTACGGAGGGTTATAATTTATTAGATTATAACAATAATAATCAGACGACTTATAAAGCGTCATTTTCGTGAGAAATCACCTCAAGGGCGCTGTACATAATTACGCAAAGTGATACTTATCACACTATTTATTATGTAGTATCTCTAGCGTAAAGTAGTAAACGTTTAGTGGAGTGGTGTATAGAGCAAATTGTCACCGTTGATAATAATAACTTAGGCTGGGAATATATGGTAATTGAGTTTGGTGGACCTGCGGGGGGTGGGAAGAGGGGAGGAGGCCGCCACTACTATCCAACTCTCCTCCCCCTACTCCACCTATATCCGGTATCATCACATCAGCAATACAGCCTACTTCCTGCCAGATAGGTGCCGTTTGTTCTCTCGTTGTGCCATCCCGAGTTGGCCATTTACGCACAATAAGGGTCTAATGTGTGATTTGTTTGTGTTTATTTTCTTTTATTAAATTTCGAGCTAAGCTTTACTGTAAATTTGATTTACTTTTGGAGTTTTGGTTTAACTGTAGGCAATCTGTTTTGCATATAATATTTTCTTAATTTGTAAATATATCAATATGATGTAAAATTAAACGTACAGAAAGCAACCACAACGTTTTCAATAATAAAAAACAATTTGACATCTCAACAGAGACAAGAAATTTGGAAGGGAATATGGATATCTAGGCGTTTACAGGGCTTATGACCTGTCATTGGATGACAGAGAGTTCACATGTGAAGCGTCGCGCCATTTTACTGTATATTGGCGGATATGGATATCAAATACTAGGTGAAATGGGGAATGTTGTAATACATCAAGTGGCCACTTAACCCAGCCAATGACAGGTCATAAGCCCTGTAAACACCTAGAGATATCCATATTCCCTTCCAAATTTCTTGTCTCTGTTGAGATGTCAAATTGTAATTATTAGCCCGTAATGGGTGAAATCCAGTTTTTGTCTACAAGTATTTGGACACACTCAAAATGTTGTTAATAAAAAACAAGTTTATTTCATCAATGGCAGAATTCATTTTTATCAACATCTAATTATTTGATTTGAGTAGAGCAGTTGCATTTACTGTTTTTGATAGTATTTTGGGATTTGCAATATAATATATTTTATTTATGTAATGTAACAGTAAAAATATTTTATTTAGAAAAGTGATGAATGGTAGTCCAAATTGTTAACCTACACTACAGCAGGCAAAAATAGCATTTCCTTAATATTTAGTGCTTCCTTACCCACGACTATAAAACGATTATTTCGCTAGTCACTCCCTAAAGTGCTCCACGGGTTAAAACAATAAAAATGATTACTGGGACTATCGATCGCTCCGCCTTACGCCTTGTCGACACCCGCATTATATTCCGTAAGTATGAATACACATCATATTTCCCAACAATGGCTGTAAAGAAGGAGCTAAAACACCATGACTGGAAAATTTTCCCGGCCCTTTAGTCCAAGTGGAGTAAGAGCGCTTTATGGACATTGTATATCGTGTACAATATTACATACATACTATAGGCGCGCCTTGTACGCTGAACACTGAACGTTACTCTGAAATCAAGATATCAGCTTTTCAGGCCGAATAAAGACTCCCCTTTCAACTGCCAATCAAAGCTTCGCACTCTTTTGTACTACATTGGTTATTGTAGCATTTGTGAATGTTTTAGGATAGCGATTCATAAATATAAATTATTAAGATGATATTAAGACGATGATATTAAGAAGATGATATTGAGACTTTGTAAGGAACACAGAGGTGAGGCAACGGACACAGCAACCCTTGGTATCTACTGTTATCGGCGTTTCGGCTGGCTAGGCCATATACTACGTATGCCTCCCGAGAGCCTTAACCATGCTGGCCTATTTTACAAGGCTCTCGGCGTCCTGGTCGTCCACTGTTGACAATTCGTCGGCAGTTTGCTTCAGAGCTGCGGGACGTGGACTTGACTTGGGAGTACGCACGGGAGCTGGCGGCCGATCGCTTGGCCAGGGGCAGTTTGTGGAATCCATATGCTCCACATAGGGAGCGATATGGTATAATGAATGATATAAGACAAAAATTTTCTAGAAGTTTTCATTGTAAATGTTTTGTCGCATTTTTTGAATTTGCAATGAAAACTTCTAGAAAATTTTCGCTTCTTTGTGTGGCTTTAACAATTGCATAACGCACTTTTTGAAAATCAACTATTCATTTAAATAAATCGAAAAGTATATCATAATAATATTTAATGATGTTACCACAAACACTAAGTTAAGTAATTGTCCAATTTTTTCTGATTCTCAAAGCTTTTTTAAATATCTGAATGTCATTTTCTTTTGAAATGGCATTATCTTTAATGAAATATTACTTTTTAAGGACGGGTAACTGCATTTGAAGAAAGTTTAATAATGAAAAGAATGTCGCAGACGAAAATATATTCCCCTCATTTTGATATTAATTGGATTTTCGATTCTAGAAAATTCCAGTGCTTTAAACGTTTCAGTTTGTTATTTGAGAGAAATTTCCTAATGTCATTTCTACTCGTCCCGTCCGACAAACTTTTCACGAATCTCATATTGCGTCTACTCGGAGATCTACAAAGTGTAAACTTTTTTGTATCACTGAACAGACATTATTTAATTCGGAAAATATACATGATACCTCGAAAAAATTCTTAGGTATTCAGGTACCAATCATGACGGTGATGATATTATAATGCTAGGTGTATAAATCAACACCTGTAACAAAATAGATTATAATTAGAGATGACAAATCTAAACAATCTGCTAAAATGGTTGGATTCATTATAAATTTGATATAGATTACATTATTTGTTGGTTTATAATCCCTTCATAAATATCTCCAATCGGAATTTCCAAAATCACTGACCGATTTCCGTATTATTTGAGAAAGTGAATGCCATCTATCTTCAGCTGCCAATTTTATGTTCCCCAGATTTATAATCTGAAGAGTAATGACTGTTAATGTCACTGACAGTCATCTTTAGTCATTTCGTTAGTCATTTATAATTTAAATTTACCGAATATAATCAAACGGAACGATGTAGGGCATTAAATTATATAAATTTTTCCAATGTTAATTTATTTTAATTAAAGTATTTTTTTTGTTTCTTTTATTGGCGTCTGCCATCTTTTATTTCGAAATAAATGCTAAATTTGAAATAACGACCCCTATTACCCCTGAAAATGATACCCATGTTCACCTTCCGAAAAAACTGAATTTTGATAAAATCAATATCGGTTTTGAAAAATAATTACAAATAAATTTATCTTTATCAGCAAATAGAGTGAATCGAAATTCTTTTCGAAGCATATTGCATTTCGAAGTACCTACGTAGATAGTTGTTGGGTACCCGATATAGCCAAAGCTCCTCAAGTACTACAGACAGACGCTAGACGTCTGCCTGAGGAGAATAAAACCTATTTGCCACACTATGTACTGGCATCTAACCTGCCAGCCTGCCAGCCTGCTGGGGAGAATTGAGAAAGTGTTTCGTTTGAACATCTTAAATGGCGTCCAACAAATTAACGTTCCTTCATCGTCTCTTACTATCCCCTATCTATCTATCCCTTATTCCGGTGCACTCTGATCTTTTCAACTTTGGTCTCTTTTTAATACAAATTGCAAACGAAAAATTTAGATAAATACGTTCAACTGCGTAACTGAAAACCAATATTTTTTAACATATTTATTTAGACATAGTTTGGAAAGGTAGGAAGATTATCATGCGTGTAAGTAATATAGGAAAAACATTTGCGTTCCTATGGTATCATCATTATACCATATCTGCTGCCTATGTGAAGCATGTGGATTCCGCAGACTGCTTTCAAGCCAAACCTTGCGCCTCGTAAAATAGGCAAGCATTGCTCTAGCCAGCTGAAACGCCTTCGCCGAATATACATACTATACCAATAAAATTTCACGATTATGACCACAAATGTTTCTTTGACACTAACTTGTAAGAAAGAAACAGTACTAATATTAGATATTATTGATTTCTCAACAGAGACAGAGAAACTCTGGAAACGAATGTGGTTTATCTAGGCGTTTACGGGGCTTATGACCTGTCATTGGCTGGGCTAAGTGGCCACTTGATGTATTACAACATTTCCCATTCCGCCCATCATCTGACAACCATATATGACAAATTTTTGAAACTTCTATATATGTTGAGTTTGTAAAGAAGGTTTTTCGACAGATTTTTGTGTCCTATAGTGACATCTGTTGAGAAAATAGTTAAGCATTTGCCCAGCCAGTGACAGGTCATAAGCCCTGTAAACGCCTAGATAACCCACATTTGTTTCCAGAGTTTCTCTGTCTCTGTTGAGATATCAATAATATCTGATATCAGCCCAGCGTGGGTATAATCCAGTAATTTGTCTACAAGTATATGTATACGTTCAAAAATGTTGTTAAAAGTACTAATAATAACTAAAATTTCCTTGCACTTTCGCTGTTAATTTTAAAGACCGTAAATTTCTTCGTTCTTTGAACGCGCATAACCGATTGTGCTTTGAGATTTGAGCGTGTGAGTGACCTCTGGATGTGGAATTTTATGAGCGCACCGTTTTATGTTGCCAATGTACTCCTTCAGTTTCCGACCAACCGACTGAGGATAGTTCCCAAATCCCAGGTCTAGTCTCCGGAGTCCGCATTATGAAGTCCAACCGACCAAACACACTCGGTCAAATGTATCAAACGTGAGGGAGAATGCGCCGTAAAAATTATATAAAGTGCCCTTTGAAATGGTCAGCACGTGAAGGGCTGTATATATCTCTAGCATAATTTTTAATTTTTCGGATGAGTGCTCACCTCGTTATAGGTAAAACGCAAACTGGAGCGATCCCATCATCTTAATTGCCTTCTAACTTACTCTAACCCTTTATTCTCCGGAGATGTGTTCCGTTTGTGACTAGGTACAACATATATATATTCCAGGGCTGCCAACGATATAATACAAATTCGGGTCAAATTCGAGAAATTACTAGTACAATACAATTACACACATAAAAATACTTTCCTTTACATAAATATAAAAAAGTATCACGGTTAAAGTTTAGATATAAAAAAATGATATATTAAAACTGTGCTATTTCTGTCAAAGGGATAATTATGTGAATTTGTAAAATTGGCTATGGATAAACTCCTTATTTTATCACATTCGTTTCATAATGCGGAATATGAGTAAACTACATATAAAAACATAATTGGTCTTTATTGTTAGAAATTAATACGGTATAATATAATATTTAAAATAAGTGTAGGTATGTCTGTTGGCTGTCCGTAAATATAAAAAAAAAATTGTCTCGTGGTTAACTTGAAGACTTAATCTTATATAATTATTTAAAACACCACTTCTTTAAAACTACTAACAAAATAATTGGTATTTTTTAATTATTATTATTATTATTATTATTTTTTAAATCTTTATTCTCCAGACATAGTTGTACGTATTTTTATTTTTTATTTATTTATTTAAAACATATTACAAAGTACAAATTAAAAATACTAAATTTGTCCTCACTGGGGTAACCCGTGCCGAGGATTAAGTTAGTATTTGTCATATATTTTTATTATAATTAAGTTAGTATTTGTCATATATTATTAGGTTAAAACAATTTGCTCGTATTGTTTGTATGAACTATTAGTCAACTAATTTTAGCAGCCTGATTTATTAAGGGATACTTCCCTATTCGAGTTATGCTATATCGCGGAATAAAATTATCGAATATGTACAACCCTTTAATAATTTTTCGTTTTTCCCTTCGACCACTTTCTCTCCACTCTTCTCTAAATAAAACCATCCCCGTCTTCCTCCTCTAAAGTTTATATCTGTTTTTCCTTTTCCCCGTTTTTTCTCTTCTCTCCGGCTATAACAGTACAAGTGCATCCCCGTACGAGAGCAAAGTGTGTATTCTGAGTTTCGAACGAACTTAAGGGTCCTTTATTTTATAAAATGAGCCAGAGAATACGATTTCCGGAGCACAAAAGGCTAGTAGCTCCCTACTTGAAATATTATATTCAGTTAAATAATGTGGAAAGCATTCCGCTGTCATTTTAAAACCTCGTTTATTCTCAATTTATTTTGTTGTATTACTATTTTTAAAAGTGCTAATTTCGTGCGAATAAAAACACGTATTTTTAAAAGTAGGTACTACACATTGTTTAAAAATTATGTGCAACTTGTTTACATCAATAACCAACTTTGTTTTAATAATAGAAATTAAGTGTGGAACACTAAAATTTTACCAAATCTACCCACTCGATAATCATTAAGCCCGTCTTTCTATGCAATACGTTTAATGAAAGAAAACAGATAAAAGATTTCTTCGAAATCCGTGGTTAGAAATTTAATGACATATTTAGAATTTGTTCAACGGCGCCGCGTACAATTTTATATGGAATATTTTGCTGTCAATTTAAACGATATTCAAATATTTTTTTATTATCAGTCCACTTTCATTGTGATTAATTCTACTATGATAAATGTAAGCGTCATCTATCTCAATTTATTTTCCCTCCATATTATTATTACTATTATAATTGTACAACCTCCTTGGTAGTAATATAAAGAAATATTATTTCCAAAAATTCAAAATTTTTTCGAGTAAATGAAATTTCTGAGTTAATTTGTTACTTGCCGTTCAGTTTCCAAATAAAGGAGATAGAAATAAACATGTAAGTTCTCATTATTTGCCTATAACTATGTCAATGTGTACTGAATATTATCAATGGGTTTGGAGAATTGGTAAGTTGTTCATGTACTGAATTACCTCTTTAAGGGAGAAATAATTTATAAACCAAAATTCCTCCTCCTGATTAGCAGATTACCGAGCCTAGTAGAATTCGCACTCCGCCAGGGGCGGTGGTGGGGACGGGGGTGGGGGTG
Organism: Micrasema minimum; assembly: GCA_022494985.1. NCBI lineage: Eukaryota > Metazoa > Arthropoda > Insecta > Trichoptera > Brachycentridae > Micrasema > Micrasema minimum. Next base: position 24,695 of record JAGVSP010000796.1, read on the forward strand.
GAGACCTCGTGGTAAATGGCGCTATTATAAACTAACACATACATTATACAATAAACAACGTAATGACATTAAAACACGACATGACTATCAACGTCTCATAAATATATTACACGGGGTAGGTACTTCTTTAGAATAATATTAATTGTATTTTCAACCATTACTTACCATCACACACGCGGTTTATCAACATTCAATATATATTTATAATAATTTTCATTTTTATATCCCTACAGAGATGAGGTAGATTTTTTTCCCTACAGAGATGAGGTAGTCTTAATTACAAAAATAAAGTAATTTGCTAATACCTAAATACTTAACTTCAATATCAATGCACAGATGGAGCTTTCAACTCGCTGGTGGATGATTCTCGATTCGTTACATATATACGAAATCAAAAATGTTACCTGGTGTGGATATTCGCTAATAAGCGGAATGGGGAATGTTGTAGTACCTACATAAAGTGGCCACTTAACCCAGCCAATGACAGGTCATAAGCCCTGTAAACGCTCGAATATCCATATCCTGAATTTGAAAAAATTCTACCACTGTAGGGATATAAAAATGAAATATATACCTACTCCCGTCTTGGGGTAAAATCCAGATTTGTGTTTGAAGTATTTGAACACGCCCAAAAAGTTGGATATATAATAATGTCTAATTGATGAAATTATAGCCGCCAAAATGAAAATGAAGGTAATAAATAATATTTAGTGTTTCTATGATCTACGAACCGGAAAAAAAAAATCTAATATATAGCCGCTTAGGCTTTATTGAAAATAGTATTTACAAATTGAAAAATGTGCAAATATCATAAGATTGCATAGATTTCTTTTTATTTAAAAAAAATATATTTAAATAATGAATTGTGTTTTTAATTCGCTAGATTGTTCGTTATTTTATCGAAGCTTTGATTTTTTACTTCGTATTAATGTTTCAATGGGTTCTTCTTTTGTTATACAGAAATATCAAGAATGGGACCTGGAAGTGGTGAGGAAGGACGGTCTGATCCTCATCAGGGAAATGGCAGCCGAAGTTAAGAACCTCATGGACTTCAAAATGAGCGCTGTTATGGTAAGTACCTATTTCGTTCTTCAACACACGCTAAATTTCGCTGCCAAGTGTTTTATATTGAATTTTGAACTATCTACTCGACAAAAATGTTTGGGAAATTATGAGAATCTCGGGCGTGTGACGACAGATGGCGCTGGTGGCACTTTTATTGGTGCGCGGGAAAACTTTTCCTGCGTCCCAAGTCCGTGAAGGAAAATCCCTTAACAAAATCTTTGGCACTGCATAAAAAGATATTGAAACTGCCGTTTGCTCGAAACAAGAAACGTCTATTGAGAGTTTATCTCTTGTGTAACGGTTCCTCAAATTTATGGGTGAATGTTTCCTGGTCCAGATCGCTTCTAAAGTTATCGGCGATATCCAAACTGCATTCCAATTTAAAATCTTGACACGACCAACTTTTAGTGCACTTCGTAGATACTAACGCATCTACTCATATTCCGTTGCTGATAAATATACGACTAGTACTTCACAACAAAGTTGACAGTACTTAAATATCTCAAAAGCATAATTTTTTAAAAAGCTTTGCGTTGATGACGGTTTTGAATCATAAAGAATTACTACACAAACCCCATAAAGCTTCGGAATGCAGATAAACCGAAGCATTGTTATTTCATGAGCTTCGAGCTAAAGTAGCCACAAGTTTTCCATTGAAGAAACCCTCACGAACAAGCCAAGAAGTCGCCATTTGTATTTTCCATAACTCTGTACATAGGTTATGAATATTATTTAGCCATATGCAATGCTTGTAAGTTAACTGTGGTAAATATGTGTCTCGGGGGAAGGAAGAAGGGGCGAGGGGTAATGGCTTGTGGAAATTTACGGCGCCAACAAAACAAATCCCAATATTTTCCGCCTAGCCAGCCATATTATGGAGTAGGGCGCAGGGGCGTACAGTTACTAAATATTATAAATATTTAAGGCGATTACATATGTATAGCGCTTAGATAACCGCGTTAGGTTAACATGCACGAAGTTGCGGGCTAGATTCCAGGCGGAGCCTGCGCCGACGGGGTCAATATTTAACATTTATTTTAATATGTTTTTTTACTTAAAAATATTTCATATAATATCTTGGACTGGCGTAAGGGCAAGACTGATCATCTTGCATTACGATCTTGTAACAAATGGTAAGGGAAAGTAGCAGCAGTAGTTATATTAAGTAAGTTGCGTCATTTATGTTAAGGTGAATAAATTTATCTACTGGAGATTAAGAAAAACATTTTTCCTCCGTGAAAATCAGTTATTGTTGAAAATACGATTTTCACAGTTTTTCTTTTAATTTTCTAAATCTTAAACGCACTTTAAACGGAATATAAAACTGTACGGTTTCTTGTTCAGTTTGCAAACTGTCCCGTATAAAGCGAACACTGTATGGAATATGGAATATTGACTGGTAGGCACGACGTTTGGATGACTTGATAGTCACTTGCATAATGTATTTTTTTATCTAAACGTTTAAGTAGATATTAATATATTGAATGCTTTTTAAAAACGTAAAAAAAAAAAAACACATTTACATTATTAACTATATTGACCATTTCTTGTGTGCATACAAACGATAGTAACTTACGAAAGCGCTTAAAAAATATATATAATTTAGCGTGTCTTTTGACAGACTGTACAGTTTTCTAAACAAGAAACTGTATATCTTTCAGTCCCGTAATAAAGTGCGCATTTGTTTTCTCATAAAAATATTCATTTAAGTTCTTTTATAATAATCCAAAATACTCAAATATTGAGCTACTTGCAATACCGGAATAGATGTTTCTGATTAATAATAAATATGAAAATATTATGAACCTGCAATCAAATGAATTATGAATCGGTTCTTAGTGGAAATTATGTGATTATTTTTTTATACCGATAAAGCACGACCGTAATTTTTGAATCGATTTTTATCGCCAAAAATTCATTTCATAAAAATAATTTTTAAAATTATCGCACACCCCTGCCCTGGTAGCGCACCCCCCAACACACGTATAACGTACTCGTATTACGTCAAATTTTGAGTCAGTGTTAACTACATTGCACTTTGTCGAATAAGATCGATACCGGCATTACTCAACGTGGAACTTTAATGATTAATGTAACGGAATCTTGTCATGGTTTTGGAGTTTAAAAATATGGCATTTTGACAACTATCGTATTATAAACGTTAAGAAGATGCACTGTCACGTGACCGCGGCCGTTTGTCCTTACAATCGAATTCCTTGATTTTCTCCCTAAGATTGTAGCACAAGAAAACTTTTTAGATACCTACAAAAAGCCTGTTGTCCTGGTCTTATTTTTGACGTGATAAACGTCTAAAAAATCGATGAACGCCAGCTGCACACACGAAAAAGCATGACTCATTGTCACGTTCCGCCTGATCCGAGTGTGCAAGCGAGAGCGCGGAACAATAGAGAGAATCGGCCGAACAATAGAGGAATCACAATCGGCCTAAGCGTTCGGTTTGTGATGCATCTATCTCTCTTCTACTCCATCGGCCGATGCGTCCGAGTAGAAGGGAGACAGCAGCATCACACAAGCTACAAAGTGAAAGTGAAATTGTCATCACCAAAATGAAATGAAATCACCAAATTGTGCACTTCCAGACCAAGTAAATATGTTTTGTGAGTGCAAAAAAATGATAATTTATGGAGAAAATTATTATTAGTAATTTTCAATTAACTCCTGCTTTGTATTATACAAAATAATGATAATTCAGAAATAATAATTCAATTCAGTTCATAAAAGTATGCTATTTTTCATCAATGTTTTCTTATCGTTATGTCATAACGTTACGTAAAATTATCGTCCGTAAACCGACTTTACAGACAGCCAAAAGTTTTTTTTTGATAATTAATTTGTTAATGGAAATGAATGCTAAATTGCATGGGGAAACGGCCTCGGGTCACATGACAGTCCATTCTCTTAAAGCGTCTTAAAGGAAATACAGTTATTTGCTATCTTCGGGAAAATAATATCATGCTCTTTACAGGGGTTAGAATTAAACGTCGAATGTGAAACATTTCGGAATTTACACAAACAAAGGACAAAAATGCCACGCATTCTTATGGCACTTGCTTAAATACTTCAAAACGTTTCGCATGTGATAATATTTGTTAAGCACCTATAATCTCAACTTCTCAGAGCCCATGAGTTTTATAACGTTTTTGAAGTTATACTTCTTTGCGCCCGTTAGACACTTTGGGGTGGGATGTTGGTCGAGAAACCGCGTCACGCTGATTTTTAAGAGAAAATGGCGCTTAAGAGAAAATGGCGCCACAGTCACTGATGCTTGTATCTGATACTTGTTTTGATACAAGTATCGATACTTTATGGATAATGATAATATAGGTGTATAATATAATAATGAAGTCACGTATAATATATTGAATATAAATATATGGAATAATATTGAAAAATGTCTTATATTTCATTTATATATCCTGTCTGTTTGTGTGCGTGAGTGGGTGTATGAGAATGGCCAAAGAAGTATAACTTCCACCGTGTGGTCCGACGCACACCGATTTTTATAATTAGGAGAAGAACAATTAAATGACCAAAATGTTGCATTTTATGATTATACCATATTAAATGTTATTATTACAAAATAAAGTAAAATTAATTAAAAACACTCCAATTGAAAGTTTCCATACCAGAACTCGTAATTCAATTAAAATCATTTAATAAATCCCACCGCTTTTAACAAAGCAGAGGGGCGGGTGGTTTGCGGGGGGAGCGACTGTGGGAGGGGTGGTCCCACGGGGCGGGGAGGGGTGAAGAGATTCTAATTTAAATGGTTTCCGTTTATAAAACAGAAAAGTTAAGATGGAAATACGTCTGAAAGATAATTCGATTCAAAAGCTCATTAGCTTAGTATGTTATTTTGTTCTGAAGGGAATCAATAGTTTTTGAAGTCCATAGATAATTTAAAATTTTCTAAGGCTGCACCTGATACCGCCAGTTTTACGAATAAATGATATTCTGGATTTACTGACTGTCATAAAGCTTCCAAAAATTTATCACATATACGTCAAACTCAGGTGCGTGCAGTGATTTTAAAAATAGGTAAGCGATTATATACGAGTAGGTACATATTTATGTAAACACAAACACATATGTATTCCCAAAAATAATCAGGTATGAACAGACCTACATCCATCAAAAAATCTTTAAACACGGCTTAAAATGTAGTAGGAAGCATATACTACCCTCGAATTACTAAATGAGTAACTCGCGTTCAAAGTTATTTTCGTCAATACAATTGTTAATTTATCACGTTTAGAACATTTTAAATTTGTAAATGTAACAACAATTCAATAAAAAAATAATTTAAAAAAATATATAATGTCTGAGATATTATCTGGATGAGTAGGATAGGTTAATATAGGTTAGCCATATTGCGACAAAACGTTGGAACCTTAGTTGCAACGTTTAGTCATTCGAAGGCATTCTAAAATCTAGTGCTATGTTTAGGTATGCGAATGTTGATCTCATTCAACATCATGATTAATTATTTGTTAGATTACAAACACCAGTTTTATTTTTCTTGCGTGGATGAGAATTTGAGAGGCGTGATGTGAAGTATGTGGATTAAGCCTTACTCTGCGGTAGATAATCTTGATGGATGTTAGTTATCCTTCACCCCCTCCGCTGCATCTCGCCCTCCGCCACCGCCCACGACCCCCGGCTCACGCCCCACTCCTCTCCTCTCGACGCCACTATTCACTTAACTTTATCTCTTCATTTGCTATTTGTATTCCTGGCACGGACCAAACAGTTGTTTTATCGTAATTGCATTCGGGGGGGCCATTAAAGTATTTGCTCCATATTCTGGGGGTGTTCTCTAGTCGTTACAAAAAACTAAAACATACCACACCATGAATTTTAAACTGCACTGACTCAAAAATGGGATTTTATATCAATCTGTACTTTTTCATTGAAACTGGACTTTTAATTAAATATCTCGGCATAGGAAAGAAATAGAAACACTTTTCTTAGACTAGAAATGTGACGATTGGTATGAGCTGTAAAGTGGTATTCTCAATTCATTTTCCACTAAGAAATAGTACAGTATAGTATTCATTGTGTCATTATGCTATTATTTACAAATTCCTATAAAATATTGAATAGAAAATGGCCGTTCCTCCATACGAACGTAGCCCTGGAATTTTTCCCTGGAATATAACTAAAGCAGTGATTTTTGCTCATATTTTATTCATGTACCAGAACCGTTTACGTGTCGTCTTAATATTTTGTTAATCTGTTTCGTAAATAATATTTTTTTTAAATAAAATGATTCCAACACGCGTCTGGTCGATATAAAAAACGTGTGAAGAATCATTGCTCTAGTGCTAAATTCCAGGTAGAAATGCGGGGACTATGATTGTACGGAGGAACGGCCGCTGACAGGTCAACTGCATCTCATATTAACATTATTAATTGCCAGCAGGTAGGTACCTGTAAGTTGGTACCCAATTCGAATGAGAAGTGCATTAAATGAAAAACACATTCTTCAAAAGTAGGAAAAAGTTGTTTTATCAAACGTGAAAAGCCTAGCACAAATCTAAATAATAATTTCAAAGGGTTTTCAATGAAAGTTTTTGCCCTTTCCTTTATTCTGCTAGCTCTGGGTATCGTCCTAAGTACTACTTCTTGTTTTTACCTCTCTTTTTCATTTGAGCCATTAATTTTTGCAGCAAACATAAGGTTGTATAGAAAGTGTTATTACTATCCATTCGAAAGTATTAACACACAAATATAACATTAAACACTTGTGCTTAAAAGAAATAAAAATATGTATTATACCATCAAGTTATTTTTCTGTTTTACAGATTTTCTGCTGCCTCAAATATGTATCACAAATAAATAATCGTGTTTTGGTACCTATCAAACAATTGTTTAATTACAATAAAAAGGCATCAAAATATAAAATGGGATGGCCCTTGTGAAAACTGACTTACGTAGAAATTGCTCGGGTTAGCCGTATTCAAATTAAAAACACATTCCGAAACTCCGATCATCTGACCCTAGTAAGATGGTACCGAGGAAAGGACTTTAATAAGTTCGTCGTTCGAAAACTTTGTCGAAATTGATTTTCATCGCCGTTCGTATAAATCGAGTCCAATTTTTGTCAGCACATAAATTCGTGAATAAAAAGCTCAGACGGACTTTCAGTCAAACAATAACCCCCTCTGTATAGGGTGGTAGGACGGTAGGTATCCCCGCCAGTAATCTACCCTTCGACCCTTTAGAACTACCTTTTTCTATTAAATTACTTCCAATAGGAAGCTTGCCCTCCGAGGTTAACATTTTAAGCACGATTCACAATATTTTCCGCCGCATTCTGAGTGGATAGAATAACGGAAAACGCTAATTCTGACTTAATAAGTTCTCTCACGTTCTGTAATGTGATTAAAGCCATACTTAATAATACACGATTCCCACATTCTTTTCTGTGTACACATCAATTCCGCCTTTTCTTAAATTTCCACATTGTTATTCAAATTCTCTTCCATTTAACTGCTTTTCTGAGAAAAAAAGAAAACAATCTAAGCAAAAGAAAATTACTGCGGAACTACGAGCATTAATTCTGAAGGATTGTTTATACTTTTCACTTCATATATATTTTTAACTGAAGTATATTTTCTAACATGTTTGTTGGAAGCTTACAAATGAATGTGTAATATTTTATCCACCTACTGATTTTTTATTTTTTATAATTTTCAAATGTGATTTCACGAAAAAAATACTAGAAATCATAATTCTAATGAATTTATTGTACGCTGTTGCGTAGAACATATTTTTTAAATTCATTTGCGTTGTGTTTTTTACGTTCGCAGATAAATTAAATAAAATCAATTACAATATTCCCATATTATTCTACACCCTTTGGTAACGCCGCGCTAGTTTTAGTTTTACATACACACATATTATTATTTTATTATATTATATTTATTTTCCCCCCGCACCACACCTCTTCGCTACCTCAATCCCCGTCCCGCTTCCGCGTCAGTAGTTGTAACCAACCTACCCGCACCGCATCGAAGATCCTCGCTCTCGTCTCGATTAATATCGAAATACCCTCGCCGTGTCTTGAAGAAGTACTTTTTACCGCCTGCCTGATCAGTGAAAGTGAAGTGTCGTGTGTGACCAAAAAGAGCTCCAGCCACAAAGGTAGGACATTTCACTATCTGACGCAAATCCTCGATCCTCGGGCCTAAAACCCATCCGCATTTCCTCCATAAATTTTGGTCCTTCGAGCCGGATTTACCTCAACCTCGATATACAGTCCAAAACCGCATATTTCTTAATATATTTATTATACCGCAAAATCATTATAATTACCGACATTATATTATTCACACCAAACGCATGTAAAATTATATTACCCACAAGAAATATTTCGGTAGTATTTACGATACTATATACTATTTACTATATTGGAGTATTTGTCGTTGCAGTAAAAAAGTTTGAAACTGTTCATCCATAATCTAAAATTTAATTATTAGTGAAAAAAAAAAAATGTTAATGTGATAAATCAATTCATTCAGTTATTATCACTTTGTACTGCAATATTATATAGTTTACGCGCTGGTCTCGTATGTGGGTACGCAGTTATTTGAAAAATATCTGTGCAATATAATTAATATTACCTACTATTTAAATTCGTGTTTTATACATCTTGAAAGATAAAAGCAATTAACTTCAATAATTGTAAAATAATAAAAACTCGATAAAAATGGATTCGTTGCCAATTTTGAAAGCAAAACGAGACAGTTTATTTTCTATATATACAAACAATATATGAAATGTCCAAAGATCGTTCCACTGCTGGAAGAGAACGATTTTTGGTGCGTATTTACAATCTCGACAATATAAGAGATGAATTTTCAAGCGTAATTTACAAGATGACGAAGCAAATTTAGTCATAAACCCCGAGTATGTACCTTCTTTCAAACCTATTGAAGCTTTTCGATGAATTATATTGTCACTGTAAAGTGGTTCAACAAGAAATAATGAAAAGATCAGAAATTAAATCTGAAGCAAATAGCATGCAAATAACAAAACCGAAATTTAAATTACCCGTTTTGGAGCTAGTTTCTTTTAACGGTAACCCATCCTGCTGGCAATTATTCTATCAAAATTTTAAAGAAATGATTCACGAAAATATAAATTTAAATAACATGGAACGCGTACAATATTTGGTCTCGAAGTTGTCTGGGTCAGCTTTGTCTACCATCGCTGGTGTTCCAGCTATAGGAGAAAACTATAATATTATATGGAATTTACTTGTTGAAAAATATCAAGATTTAAGAGTATTGGCCTCGCAATATTTAGAAAATATTTTTAAATTTAAACCTATTACTCACGCTTCGCAAGAACAGTTAGATTATTTTGTTGAAAGTTATTGTGCATCAGTTTCCCGCTTTAAAATTACTAAACCTCGAAGATATGACAGATTTTATATTTAACTCATATAGCTCTTAATAAATTAGACAAAGACACTGTCAATTTATTCGAACAATATTCCCGTTCAGAAAAAATACCGAAATTTGCCTCGTTAGAACAGTTTATAAAGGAACAAAGTAAAAATACTTTCACGTTCACAACTTTATCCGAAACCGCAAAATAACAATAATATAAATTATCGCAAATCGTATTCCCCGCTACCTCAAAAATCGTCTTTCTATAAGTCTAAGCCGCACTCATTTGTCGCAGGTAATATACACAATTGTGTTGTTTGCAAGGGAGATAAACATCCCTTGTTTATTTGTCAAAAATTTTAAAAACTTAACCCCTCGAGAAAGATTTAATATTATAAACAAAAACTTATTTTGTAAAAATTGTTTAGGTTTTCATGAAACCAAATTATGCAAATCGGATAGAAGGTGTTTCAAATGTGATAAAAAACATCACACAATGATCCACTTGGATGACATAAAATTAGAAAATACGCGACAACATATGCAACCTGAAAATTCTGTTTCCGTAGAACAAAATCGTAAGGAAACCAAACATTGTTTAATGGTTATTCCGCCCACGAAAAATAGTAAAAAATAATACTTTAAATATTAATTCGCACGATATAGTACCTACTGCTCGGGTTTTAGGTGTAAATAATGTACAAAAACGAAATTTAGTTTGTATGCGTGTATTACTGGATACTGGCTCGAGTAGTAATTTCGTTACTGAGTGCTGTGCAGTAAAACTCGGCCTAGAAGTAAAAAAGGGAGCGATCCACCGTGCAAAGGCATTGCTATGACCGAAGGGTCTATTATTGGCTATACCACTTTGACAATTGTTTCGCGTTTTGATGACCGCTGCATTTATACTGTTTCAGCTGCCGTCGTAAAGCATATTTCTAGTGACATACCGACTTCGTGTTTAGACTCGAAAGATATTAAAAAATATTTCTCTGATATTCCGCTAGCTGACAAAGACTTTAATATTCCCCGGTGAAATAGATTGTTTAATAGGAGCCGGTTTATTCCCACATTTATTGTTATCTCGTAAAATAGAAACGCCCGATTCAAATATTGTAGCTTTAGAAACCACATTAGGATACATTCTCATGGGTCAAATTCATTCAAAAAATAAACCTCTATCGAATAACGTTGTACATTCTTACTGTGCAAAGGTTAATAAATCAGAAAAATTGGAAAACTTAGTTCAAAACTTCTGGTCTCTCGAATCTGTTGAACCTCGGAAAATTTTAAGCCCAGATGATAAAAAAATGCGAAGATATTTTTTATGAAAGTGTATCGCGTGGATTAGACGGTCGCTATGAAGTATCGCTACCTTTTAGCGACGACCCTTTTCAATTAGGTGATTCGTACCTAAATGCAAAGCGCAGATTATTATCTCTCGAAAAGAAATTAGACGCTGTACCTGATCTTCGTATTAAATATAATGAAACATTGACAGACTATGTTGAAAAGGGATTTCTTAAAAAAGTTATAGAAAATCAAAGTCCTCGTATTGAGTATTTCATTCCGCACCGGGCCGTATATCGGCCCGATAAAGAAACCTCGAAAGTGAGAATAGTGTTAGACGCATGCTGTAAAACATCGTCTGGAAAAAGTCTAAACGATATATTATACTGCGGACCTAATTTACAATCGAATATTGTTAATTTGTTAACAAATTTGCGTATTTATGCCGTCGCGATGTCGGGTGATATTGAAAAAATGTACTTTCAAGTTAAATTGTCTTCAGAGCACCGCCAATATCAAAGAATACTTTTTCGATTCAATGCTGAGGATCCAATAGAAAAATACGAATTCGAACGCCTATCGTTCGGCTTAAAAAGCTCCCCGTACTTAGCCATGAAAGTGGTTTCGAAATTATGTTTAGATGAAGCAGAAAATTACCCAGAGGCAGCGAAAATTGCCTCTAAATATTTTTATATGGATGATTTTCTTTACTCGGTCCCTTCTCCGGAAGAAGCTATAAATTTACATAGTCAGTTAGTTGAAATGTTTGCTAGTGGAGGCTTTAATTTGACTAAGTGGATTTCAAATTCCTCGTTGTTCTTAGAAAACGTATCCGAGAACGACCGCGTTAAAAAACATATTAATTTTGACGATAACTCGGAAACTAAAATCGTCGGCTTGTTGTGGGCTCCGGGAACGGATACTTTTTCGTTCAAAGTTGCCCAGGAGACACAAGAATCGTCCGTTTTGACGAAACGTACTTTGCTCTCGAAAGCCGCGTCTTTATATGACCTTTTGGGCTGCTTGCACCCTTAACGGCTGGTATGAAGCTTTTGGTGCAAGAATGTTTTAAAAGGGAATTAGATTGGGATGCACAAGTATCTGAGGATATTGCAAAGCGTTGGTCACAAATCCAATGTGAATTAAATAATTTATCAAATATAAAAACACCGCGTCATATTGGAATTGTACCTGGATCGTACGTTACTTTACTCGGGTTCGCAGATGCTAGTGAAAAGTGTTATGGATTTGTGATCTACGTCCGCGTTGGCTCTTTATCTTCAGAAGCCTCTAGTGTTTTCTTTAATCTGCGCCAAATCAAGATTAGCTCCCCTCAAAAAGATAACGCTGGCACGATTGGAGCTGTGTGCAGCTCATCTGTTAGCAATTACAATAAAAAATGTGACCGATAATTTAGATTCTCGATGTAAAGTTGATAGAATATTCGCGTTTTCCGATTCGACAATAGCATTAGCATGGATAAAATCTTCGCCTCATAGATGGCAAACATTTATTGCAAATAGAACCGCTGCGATTCAAGACATTTTGGATCCAAATGTATTTTTTCACATAGCAGGAAATCAAAATCCCAGCGATTTGATTTCACGTCTGATAACTCCCACTCAATTGCTAAACAATCCCTTTTGGTTTACTGGACCAAGTCGGATAGCACAACCTCAAGGCCAATGGCCTATAACATGTTTTCAAAAGGAAAATATTCCTGATAACATGCCGGAAGCAAAACTTGTGTCTTTAATACAAATTAACGACATCGAAAAGCCACCGCACCCCTTTTATGATCTCGCTAAGCGAGTTTCTAAATGGACTAAACTACTGAACTCAGTAGTTTATGTTTTGAGATTTACTAAAATCCTAAAAAGTACAGGATATATTACGGTTACAGATTTAAGGACGCGCGGAGCTTTATGTTATAAAATGTGTTCAGAAAATTAATTTTGCAAACGATATTCACGCACTACAGACTGATAAAAATTGTAAACCCGCTATTAGAAAAATTAAATTCATTTCTTGATCATGATAATATCTTACGAGTAGGGGGTCGTTTAGATAACGCACAACTCACTTACAACCAAAAACACCCCATATTGCTACCTTCTCGAGGTAGAATTGATAGTTAGATACTATCATATATTAATTGCCATTCTGGACCTCATATGTTGCTCTCTCTGTTACGTCATAAGTACTGGATTTTATCGGCCAGGAATCTCACTCGGAAGATTGTACATTCATGTAATGTTTGTTTTAAAAATATTATAGCCTCGAAACATTAAAAAAAAAAAAAAAAAAAAAAAAAAAATGTACATACATGCTCGTATTTATGATTAAGTTTGCTTCTACCTCTTTTGTGTTTATAAGTTGAAATTTATGTTGAAGTATTACATACTTCAAGGCCGGGAGTTATGGTAACGCCCGCGCTAGTTTTAGTTTTACATACACACATATTATTATTTTTATTATATTATATTTTATTCCCCCCGCACCACACCTCTTCGCTACCTCAAATCCCCGTCCCGCTTCCCGCGTCAGTAGTTGTAACCAACCTAGCTCCGCAACCGCATCGAAGATCCTCGCTCTCGTCTCGATTAATATCGAAATACCCTCGCCGTGTCTTGAAGAAGTACTTTTTACCGCCTGCCTGATCAGTGAAAGTGAAGTGTCGTGTGTGACCAAAAAGAGCTCCAGCCACAAAGGTAGGACATTTCACTATCTGACGCAAATCCTCGATCCTCGGGCCTAAAACCCATCCGCATTTCCTCCACCCTTAAATATTTTTTAATACTTTAAATAAACCTTGTTGTAGGTAGGTGCTTGTCAAAATAAAACGCATAAGTTAAGGTTAAGTACTTTAATTTTAAGAAGATTAATTTAGGTAGAACGCGCACATCCTCTTAACGGAGTTAACGAACTCATAATTAGACTTGTTTGCAAATTCGTCTCGTTATTTTTGAAAAGGCATAAAAAAAGTTAAATGTATTCCTCTCACAATACCTAGCTGCTCTAAAGACTCCTTTGTAAGCGAATAAATCTGTTCTCAGTAATGTGGCAGACATTTTAAGTTCTTTACTCCAAAATCAGATTATTCCGTTTCTTAAATGGCTTGTGCAAATTAACTTCTACAGTGTTGAAAATATTACTCACCGTTTCTGTATTTTGGTATAGGTATCTAATGAATATATTTTTAAAACTTTTTGCTGCCCGCTACAATATAATTTGCTTTAACTCTCCATTTACTTTAATTACGCCTAATGATGCATAGAGTACTGAAATTATTAGAACAGAACCGCTGTTGACATTTTCTTACTCTTAAATAATCATTATTACGTACCTACACACATACACACTACAAAATGTATCATAAATAATTTCTTGTTTTTTCTACAATCATTTAAATAGGAAACACTTATTTTCCATCACAAGTTATTTTTAAATACTCTAATAGACTACTTTTAAAATGGTTTTCGACCTATTCATAATCAGCACTTCTATCTCGCACACATCGAAATAGAGACATATAATATGGCAGGTTATTTTTTCTGGGTTATTAGACCGTGTTTGAGGGTTTTTATGCCGACGTTTCGGAGCATATTGCAATGTCCATCTTCAGGGCTGATGTGAATGAGTTTAGTCTTATGTGTATAAAAGTCTGAGGAGTTTGTACCGTGTCGCAGTCGGGCTATGGAATCACTGGGTACCATGAGGTTTTGCAGTCGTAACCCATCATTCCTGTTTATGTTATTAGGAAGCTTGTATATTTCTATGGCTTCTTTTAATAAGCTTACGAACTTCGATATAATATTGCATTTGTTATGCATAATATTGGTGATTGCAGTTCAAGTGTTCATAATTACATATTATAATATTATAAATATAAACTAACAGAATTAACAAAGGAAAAAAATTTCGGTACATAGTTATTAGGCATGCATGTAAAGCGTCAAAAAAGTATTAGAAATGAGTATCTCATACTGACTCTCTCTAACTCATGTACATTTTGGTATTTCTATATTTCTTAAATAAAATTGTTTTTTCCTTGTGCAATATAATAAAACTTATCCCCTCCATTCCCCATTACCTACTTTGTTACATTACTGCCATTTAACACATGTTTGGTATTTCGTCTCTTCTTTCTCTCATATTGTCTTTTTCCAACTCGTGTGTTTAGTATCTAAATTTATTTTGTAAAAACTGCTATTTATACTTTTGTCTTGTACAACATGTTACCAGTCTGAAGATGCCCGTTACAGGGTGAAAGCGCTAACTGGTCAAAATAAATAAAAGTGGAAGTGTACCAAGTATTTTTTTTTAAACTTTAATTAGTTATATATATTTAATAACCATTAAAAAATATTTTGGCCATAATTGTCAAAAAAGAAAAATATTACAAATATGGTATTTTTCAAAAGACCATACAAAATTATACTGACAGGACGAATCAGAATTTGTATATTATTTCTGTGCACCCCCTAAATCCCGCAGCACTACTTAAGTGAAACATTTCTGTGCACCATAAGCCTTGGATTTAAGTGGTTAAAAAAGCCTTGGATTTAGTGGTAAAAACGTGCTCACGTCACCAGCACGAGGATTCTTTCCCTGAGATATTCAACTTCAGAATTTATTTTAAAATATATTACTTGCATTCATAATGATTTTTAATATTCATTTCGAAATTATGTTGTATCGAGGTCCACACACTATTTTAATAAACTTTTTCCACATTTTCCAAATGTTTAAATTAACTTACTACATATGTGATGGTGTTTTTACTTAATTTTAGATGAATTGATAAAAAAAAAATCACATTTGGAAATTATTACTTATTGCGTATTCAGAGTTTTATACTAAAAAAAAACGACTTTTACGTTAATGACAAGTTAACAAGCATTTTAAAATAAAACGACAGTTATTATTTAAATTCTCTAAAAATGACCAACAATTTGGTTATATGTATCACTCTTTAAAAAAGGACTGAAGTAATATTCCTAATAAAGAACTCTAAGTTTACAAATTATTCTTAGATGCCTGATAAATAATTCGGCGTTCCGATACTTTTCAAGGTGCCGAACGATACTATCAGAATGCTGACTAATGTCATTAAGACGCCGAGTAATACTATCAGGGCGCTGCGCTGAGTAATATTATTAGGACACTGCGAATTTATCAGGCGACTAAAACTAATTTGTCGTACATTTTACCGCAATCCTTATTTTAAACGGAATTTTTTTTCAGTCTACACTGTCCATTCTTAGTATCGATGCAATATTCTACTTTTAATATACCTAACGTAGAATATTTTATTTGTTTGCATCATAATTTAAGACTTTACAGACTTTTTAAGTTTGTAAGTGTCCTATACGAGTATTTTAAGATATGAAAAATGGCCGGGTTGTGGTTTAGTGGTAGATTCGGAGACTTACAGATTAGAATCACTAGGTTCGAATCCCACTTGTTTTCTGCTTTCTGGCACATTTATTTCAGACTATTTGAAAGCAACCCGAAATTGAAGTACTTGAGTATATCATACGAGGTAAAATGTTTATTTTTTAATAATGAAAAAAAAAGAGTCGGGTGGTAACCCAGTGAGTCGTTCAATCAATTATCATCGAATCAAATCCCCACTCCATAGCGATATGAATCCTATTTTATAATACAAGCCGCGTAGGCTTTCTTGAAAAATAGTTATTAGAAATTTAAATATGTGCAAATATTATAAATTACAATATTTCATTTAGAAAAAATTAATACCATATTTTCATCAAAAAAAGCATTGTTTATGTATAACGTACAATTTTTATTGAGTTCTGGAATGTGATGTTTATTTCAGCAGTGAAAAGTCTTCGCTCTAGAGTTTTACAAAAATTTCCAATGAAAATTATGTGTTGGTTGAATGTATATTTCCCAGTTCCTGTTTCTTATTTTTCTTCGCCCCTGTCCTCACTGGCTTCCCATATTATTCTTCTCACGAATCTCGTATAATTCAATATACGCCACACTCCCAAACATTCTTGGTGGTTTGAATTTCCACCACTTTTTATACATTACGCCCATATTGAATACAGCTTCAGGTATTCAAAGTACTTGTTATTCAAATTACACTATACGTGTGTACTTATTTTATAAAGCAAATCAAATATGGCAGAATTAGGCTTTTTGGGGTTTTATTTATAAGCTGCTTTTCCTGTTCGTAAATCAGAGTAACATGGCTGATAATGCATAGCACGTAACGCGTTTTTACTTTCATTGTATTTTTAATTTTGATAGTGCGTGATTTCGATTAATTTATCAGCAATGACGATCAGCAAGTTGACCAGACAATAAAGAAGTTAATGCGCAAGTATAAATTCTGTGATTACGTCAGGACCAAGTCAATGCAAATTAGGGCAATTTACTGAAAAATTGTATCTCTGTCATTTCTGTGAGGTCCTGGCGTCCCCCCCACCCTCGCTTTACCCTTTCCCTTTCGCCCGTATCTTTATCCAAACCCTTTTCAAAGGGGACTCCCGCTCTCGATGCCGTAAAAAACTAACGCCACATTCTCTCTCTCTCTCCCCCCCGTCTTTCCTCTTCTAACCTCCCCCCTGGCCTTCCCTCACCACCCCTCCCCGTCCCTTTCCATCCCCCATCCCCAAGCCGCCGCCGCCGATGCCGTATAAGTTTTCCTTTAAACCGACGGATAATAAATTTAATGCAGAAATCCGCCAAGGAAAGCAACAAAAGTTGTGTAATTTATTTTAAGACTTAGCGCCCTGCTTAAACCGGTATCTTTACATCGACAATGCAAAAGACATTAACACATAAATTAAATATGTTTATGAATTTATAATTACTTCTAGAACTTCGATCACTTAATTTTCTGTGAAATAACCATCTACCGAATCTACTTAGGTATACTTTGTCATTATATACAATACAATATGACATAGGTTACAATGTAAAAGTCGTTAGTATCCACACATTCTATTAGGAACAGTTATTACGATAAGCAGATATTGATTTTTTAAACACCTAACGCTTCCAACTTTTCCAATTTATTACTGAAAGCTGACAGGAAAATCAGTCATTTTCAGTGTTGTCATCTTATTATTAAACTGCGGGAGGTAGCTACCACAATAATACCATTACTTTCCACAGAAGAATATTTAATTTTCCTTCACCTAGCAACATTTCTACTATTTAAAAAATTCCTGCTATTTAAAATAATGACAGGTCACGGAAAAAGCGCCGAGCTTTTTTATTATATTGTAAAATATTGTTCTATTATTCACTAATTTTGATAATAACACTTTATTCAGGTTTATTTATAATTACTAACATGCACGATACTATAATTAAAGCGTTTTTAAAATTAAATGTTTTATAAAATTAGCTGGTAAATAAAATACAAGTTCAAGGGCGATAATCTAGATAAAATCGAAATACTTATCTATTTCTAACAGAAGAATTTCCGTTTCACTAAGTAAAAATGATTCATCGAGGTATATTTTTTATTTAGAAGATATTTATTTATTTCATCTTGCTTATAATAGTAGGGTATAATAGTAGGGTAGTCAAAGGTTACATAGCAAAATACATATATCTTCACTTATCCCCCTCAGCTTCAATGGTACTAACGTCCAATTTATGAAAAGTAGTAAAAAATTTAGGGATTCAAATGGATGAACATCTAAGCTGGAGAAATCATATAAATGAATTAAGTCGCAAAATCTTTTACAGTCTCCACTCACTAAACAGACTACAAAAATTCTTACCCGTACTACGAAACGTTCCATAGTACAAACACTATTACTCCCTATTTTAGATTACGCTGACGTTTCCCTCATTGATTTGAACTGCGAGCTTCTAGATAAGTTGGAACGTCTACAAAATACCTGCATTAGGGTACATTTTGGGCTTCGTAAATATGACCATATTTCTGAATACCGAGGGCAGCTTAAATGGCTCAAAATTAGGCAGCGGAGAGAAGTTCATATTATTACACTCTTGTACACTGTACTGAACAACCCTAAAGCCCCACTTTACCTTCGTGAAAAGTTTGATCATTTGTCTATTCATGGATTTACCTCTTCGATCGCGTGATCAAAATACACTCCTGATACCTGCCCATAGTTCCTCCTTCTACTCCAAGTCTTTTACAGTGCATGCGGCTCGACTATGGAATCAACTCCCCAATTGCTATTAAGGAAGCCGAATCAGTCACATCTTTTAAAAAACGGCTGAAAAAACATTTCCTATCTCTTCCTTAAATTTTATTCCTGTTTTACCTCCCTTCTATCCTAGGTAGACATTGAGTGTGATAGTGTGTGTGTGTGTGTACTAGTGGGGAGGATGAAGAGAATGATAAAAGGTAAAAAAAATTGAAGATCTGTTATTGCGCTTACGATAAATACCCGCACTACGTTCTTATATTGGTTGGTTGGAAGAAATTGCCAATTTGGGCAATAAACCCGCCAATGTACACAACTATTTGTACAAAAAGTCAAATAAATAAAATAAAATAAAAAATAATAGTAAAACCGGAAATTCTTTCCATTAGAGTTGGATAAGCAATATAAGCATACCGATTTTATTTGGAATCTGATTTTTTACCGCATTCTTCTACAGAAAAATAGTGAATTATGTAGAATGCAATTTGCTTAAGTTAATGGATTATTCGCATTTTCTTTTAACTCCCTCAAACGGTAGTAGAAATAGAAACAGTAGTAAAATTTCATACTTTTAATACTGCGCTCCAAACTGTAGAAAGACGCTAAAAGTTTTTGATATCCCACTCCCACGTTGGCGTTGGCACCCAAGATACTCACATTTTCAATCCTTTTCCGTGTACTATTCTAGCGGTTAGTTTTAAGATGTTTGCCATGATATAAATGAATCATGTATGTTATTATTTATGCACCTTACGTATGTCGTACTTTTCATAATATTATGTACTTTTGAAATACTTTACTTGGAAAGTACCTCTTCCTAACAATTGTGAATTTTATTCCTTCGGTTTACCTGATGTGAAGAATATCGGAATGTAATAATACAATTGTTATTTTAATAGTTTATTATACGAATAAAAATATGTAAGATGATCAGTACAATAAATCGAAAACTAAAGATTGTGAAATATATTTACAACGGTGTACTTTTATTTCAAACGATATCTGTTATTTTGTCCCAACAAAATGTAAAAAAAACTTATATTATACAAACAATTTGACACAAAATAATTTATACGATAATTTACTTAATTATTTTACATGGGTTACTGCATGGTTACTGCCCACTATTGTTATTGGTTATTATTATATTAAGTACCTACCTGCACAAACAATGATTGCCTAAGACGATAAAAATCAAAGCGATTTTCTTGTGTAGTCGTATTCATAAATTCTAGAATCGACGCCATTTAAATTTTAAATTCGTGCGGGAAAATTCACTTCGCCAACTGGCATGGCCGCAAGCGATATTAGTTTAAGGAATGCGAGGCTTCTTCGCCAAGTTCGCCATTATTATTCAGTGATATCAGTATGCGATAAAAAGTTGTTAAGAATGACAATCGGGACAGAATTTTACAAAATTTAAAAAATACAATAATATTACAATTTGACTGTAATGTAAAAAGGTGCCCGTAATGGGTGAAATCTAGTTTTTGTCTACAAGTATTTGGACACACTCAAAATGTTGTTTACAATAATATTAGATTATATCTAGGCAAAATTTAATTAGTATACGAGTGCCTGGTCGAGTTACCCGTAGTAATGCACTATTTTACTGTAGCCAATCATCGACCAATTACAGTGCAAACTCACCTATACGACGAATGCACGCACTGGTTAACAAGAATGCTAACAATATTGATATTTTCAACACAAATCTAGTACATTTTAGGGAACAGTGTCTGGATGCCATCTCTGGCGGTAATGAATAGCTACCTACTGTGTAATCATTTAAAAATGTCTATGTAAAAGCCCCATGGGCGTAAATAAATATGAACTACATAATACAATTCAATACTCGGAAACATAATAACCTTTCATAACCACCTGTTGTTTTTAATGAAATAATAGTAAAACAGCTCTATTATTGTACTAATTGAGTATGAAGTTGGGCTAAATATCAATCTAAAGTCGTCCCTAAGAATGGTCACGACTACCGAGTCAGTAGAGGCTTCCTGAAGTGTTTGGTACTCGACTCCCTTAAGATGAAATTCTGCCCTTTATCCAAGTTACGAGTTGAAATTACAACTATAAAACGTGTACAAAGCAAATTTACTTAATCTCAGAACAAATAATAAACCAAGCATTTATTATTAATAACCACTTGGTTTGCCACAATTATTACCAATTATGACCTAGATATAATATTATAACATTGAAGGAATCACTATAATAATTATAACATTAATAATTGTTATTTGAAAGCCTACGTAAATCGGATTTTTTTATTGGCTAACAAATTAAAATGAAAAATTCGCAAGACGATAGGCGTGATTATTTTTTATATTGGTTAACAAATAAGCGAGATACGCGAAGTTGAACAACGGCATTTTTATTTCAATCAACATCTGATCATGTCTGACGTCACGCAGTGCGCAGAGAGAGAGAGAGAAAGCGCTTTACTTCGAGTCAGCCTGTCTTTTTCGTTCTACTACAATCGAAGCACGCAATAGCGTCATAGTGCCAACATGAATGGTGTTTTTGGCTATGAAAATATTGATTTAAACCGACGAAAATAATTTGAAAAAATACTTTTAAATGTAGAATATATCGAATCTCATATTTCTTCTTCTTGACAAAATCCTATTATATTTGTATTTATTTCAAACACAATAAATAATATACAAGAGCGCACATTAATTATTTCTATGCAGCAATACCCCCAATCAACCATTATCAATTGTATGAGCTCTTAACTGAATTTAAAATTGCTTGAAATTTGTTTATTATATATATAAATTTTATTGGTTTCTCGTTACCTAACTCACTCAGCCCACGACTAATCTAAGACTACCTTTAATTGCACTGATAATATATTATTAACTATTCATTGCACTATTAATATTATTAACCATGCACTTTGTTTGAAGTCCATCAAAATTTTAACATGATAAAAGTAGGAAGAATAAAAACATTAATTAAGCATATCAAATTCTATGGAATTAGCTAGCCAGTTTTTATGTTATTATCTTGCTTTTTCGTAAAAAAAAAAAAGACCCCATTTTGCTTGCGCCCCTAATTTTTTTGTAGCCTTAGTACGCCTCATTATTATTATATATATTTTTTTAATTATAAAAGCCGTATGTATAAAACTAAATTTATGTACCTAAGTATATTATTAAAATGCCTCATAATATAAATATGCTCATGTAGAGCTTATTAAGCTTAATAAGCTCTACATATATTATGAGGTATTAATATATATATTACGATTACGTTTGTAAACGATCCGTTTGTCTCGACAACTTGATAATCCTCGTTTAGTTAAAATATTCGTTCTTCCTCGGCTGAATGTGAGTTGCGCGGCAGTGGAATTGGACCGCAACCGCCATCCGACATCCAACATCCAACATCCAACATGGTCGGCAGACCGCCAGCGCCACCACCCACCACGTGACCTGCCGATGAAGCAATAGCGCGGGAAACCCGCAAACCGCCGCAAAATTTTACGTCCACTGGTTTCCTTTGCCCCGGAACTCAGTTATAGTTATGTGTATGTACAGGGTGTAACAAAATCGATGTACAAGCGGGAAACCAGTGAATCTACATCATATTTGGAGACGATTTCGTACAATTTTTTATTTTATTTGACCCTTAGTTTTCGAAAAAATTGAGTACGAAGTAGATTTTTTTTTCCGATTTTTTTTTGCAAATTGTTATCAAATACCATGTATTCAGTCAAATTAATACTATCTATAAAAAAAACAAAATTGGAAAACGCGTTTAATTAAGAATTTGAGCAATTTTACTTAATCTGCCATACTTTTTTTTCCAAGCTCTGATTAAAAACACATATTTCACAACCAAATACGATGTAGATTCACCAGTTTTCGGGTTGTACTACGAGTTTTGTTACACCCTGTATACCTGTCCAATAATTACTATTTGTCCCGGTCGAAAATGAAGTAAGTCATTTTGATATGAAGAGAAAAACAGCGTTTTAAAATACTAACCATTTATTGCCTTTGTTAAAAATCAAACAACCCACCCTAAAATTGTCTAATAACGACAATTCTGAAACTTCGTACTTAATTTCAGACTAACATTTTTTTTAGAAAAATACGCTTTTAAGGAGAAAAAATAATTTGCATGTGAAGTACGTTATTTGTGAGTGGAATAAATGCATATAAATTTTGATGAAATGATTCGTATTTTCTTGACTAAGAATAAATAATATTATGATAAATTATTCATCCAATAACAATTTACTTAAATTTCCTTATAATTGATTCGTAAAACTTGTTTACGAATAAATTGCTACAAAAATACGGTGATAATTTTTCTCCGTATGAATGTTACAAGTTACATTACACGCTCGAATCATCCCATCCCATTCTCGAGAAGTCTGGTGTCAGTTTTGGTTCAAATGAGAATAAATTTTCTGAGGATTCAGTCATGTTTGCACATTCGCGACTTCATAAGTAGATCTTATTTTAATAAAAGAAAACTCGATATGAAGATTTTTCTGTGATAAAATTGAACGTATATCTAAGGTAGGTATCTCCCTACACTGAACGTTACTAGACTTGCCACTTGAAATATTTCTCTCGCTAGAATTACCATTCCTACGGATAAAGGAGCATAAGGGAAGAGGAGGAGGAAAGAGACGAGAATGCCTTGTTATTAGTATAGAAGACATACGGAGTTCTCTGTTGTGTTATTCTAACTACAAACAAATATTGTTCAAATAAACCTGGCAATATA
Organism: Micrasema minimum; assembly: GCA_022494985.1. Classification (NCBI taxonomy): domain Eukaryota; kingdom Metazoa; phylum Arthropoda; class Insecta; order Trichoptera; family Brachycentridae; genus Micrasema; species Micrasema minimum. Next base: position 48,390 of record JAGVSP010000796.1, read on the forward strand.
TTCCCGCTCTGGCTTAATTTAACGGCTCTTTAACAAACATTAAATTAAGGGTAGTTTTGTAACCGTAGAAACAAAATACACGCACTAGAGATGAGAATAACTATTATGGTAATCGAATGGCTATTTTGAATCCAAGCAGAGTGAAAGCTGAAAGGAAATCTGAAAGAAAATAATGTTAACGAAAACAAGCATACTTAGCATAGCAGGCATTTATTTATGAAGAATAAAAAAATACGTTATGATTTCTGACAGGTTATTTATAATAAACATTAAATGATTTATTATTCCAAAATGCCCACATTTATTTCTAATCAGAATTAATTTAGAATAAATTAAATATATTCAGAATTATTCAGAAAAATAAATTTTAAACCAGAAATTTAAAAAAAAAAAAACACCTAGCCCTAGATTAATAATGATATTATACATAAAAAATATTAAACTCTATAAGTGCAAGTAAGGTGATAAGCTAATTATAAATACTTATCTAAAGTAAGAGAGAGGTAGAGCATTTGTCGCGGCTAGTCTCCACAAAGGTATAGCATCGGCGTCGGCGTCGTATAAAAAATAATTTTCCCTTTGGGTTGCTTATCGACAACTTTCGATGCAATTTTTATTTATTACTTTTTAAGTTTAAGGCAAAATGCAGATTTTAAGAAAATGTTTAGAATCACAATGAGGGAATCCACTGTTTTCTAAAGTAATTTATTTAACTAAACAAAAAAAATATATTTAATATTTTTTTATAAGTTATTGATGAAAATACGATTTTTTAAAGTTGCACATTTCAAATACCGCGCTAAATACCAACTATGTACTAACTGCGTCATTTTTGCAGGAGTGACGTCATAAAACGGGTTGTTTAAGGCCATGGTATTTCTCCAGCCAGTAACAAAACTGTCAAAAATCTATGCAAACTGACGCGGGAAGCCCAGATAAAAAATATATCGTCGACTCAACTGTCATATACCGTTAACAGCTGTTCTAGGTAGACTTAATAGCGGCCATCTTTTTTGCAATAGAAGCTTGTATTCCATATTAAAATGCCATGGAACGCGGCTACGGAGGTTTAAAAACGGAAACCGGAAACACTACACTTAGATACAAGGAGTGACGTCATTGTTTAAGATTTTGAAATGAATGCTATTTTCAACATTTTTTATTTTTTTTTTGCGTGCGTTTTTGGGATATTTCATCCCACTTCAAAATTTTTAAATATTCGCGTCTACACGAAAAGCATTTTTAAAATTCAATTCCGGGTAGCAGTGGATTTCCTCATTATTTATAGTCCTAATTTATTTACTGCATAAATACTATACAACATAATAAAGTGATTCTGATTGTCAATTATTTATTGTTTTCTTGTTTTTATATACCTATTATTGTTACTATTGCAAGTGCACGTACCGTCCATGTGATGTTTAAATGTTGAAATATACGTATATTCCAAGCACAGACACATTCAAACCTTTCTAAATCGGCTTTACTAACTTGGAAGGGAAATTCGTTCTGTATACTTGGTCTTACCATCTAGCCCATTCTTCAAAAATAACAAAATGTATTATTTAAAAATTAAAATTAACTAATTAATGTTTTTCTGCTCGATTAGTATTGTGAAATGGATGGAGTGAAATAGTGGAAGGACGGAATGGGATGGTAGAAGGATGAAGAGGGATGGTGGAAGGATAGAGAGGGAAGGTGGAAGGATGGAGAGGAGGGGTGATAGGGGTAATTACTAGAGTACATCCTTCCTCTCCCCTCTCCCTAATAAAGGGTTGCGCTGCAAGATATCCAATCTCCAGCCACGGGGAGTGGAGGAATGCACCGCCTTCTACATCCCTCACCTCTCTACTCTAATCAAAAGCGTCAATTGAGAATGTTCAATGCACCAATTGAAAGACGATTCGAGAAATCTTTACGACTTCCGAGAACCTTTTTTAATTGAAACGATAAACGAATCTGTTTAAAAGCAAGCTATCTTTTATTTCATTGTTTCATTGTCAATAAGTATCCGTTAAGCTAGTATTTATTTATTTGTTGTATAGGTAACTTCTGAAAATGCACATAATTTTAGTTGAGATCTTTGTACACTTGCAATTTAATTTTTTATTGTGCGAGAGGAACTAATGATAAAACTTAATAATTAATGTAAATTTTTTATGGGTACGTTTATAATTATTATTTTATTAATTCAATAATTTTATTACGTCAACATGAACTCATAATTAAACTTAATTGCAAGGTTTCGTGGTCAAGTTTTTTTCATCACGTTTAATTCAGGAGAGCTGCTGCTATTATTTTTATTAGTGTATGGACAAAACGCATAAAAAAAAACTAAAGTTCCTGAAAATCTGAATACTACCCGCCAAATACAAGACAATCGGGTAGACTAAGAGTGAGGTGTATCAATGTGCCAAGATGTTTTACCACTGCTGCACAACACCACTACACTCATACAGGGAAAAAATCCTTCAATGGCCTTCCGGAGGGGATAAGATCAGAACTGGAATTTAAAATATTCAAAAAGGCTGTTCAAAATTATATTTCGAATAACGTTTGACTTGTGTACTTTTAAATAATATGAACTGTTTCTAAGTAAATAATTAATTTTAAAGTCCTCTTACATGTCTTGCATTATGTAATTTAAAAATAAGAAAAATAAAAAAAAGCAATTTAATTTTTAATACTCCTCCGCCTAACCACGAGTTCTTCTCTTTTAGGTGGAGTAAGCTTAGTATAATATATATCATGTTGTATAATTCTCTTAAGCCCGCTTTATATATATGGGACAGTTTCTTGTTCAGAAAACTACACAGTTTCTTGTTCAGAAAACTGTGCAGTCTGTCAAACTTCTGTCAAAAGACACGCTAAATATGTGTATTTTTGAAACGCGATTGTAAGTTATTATCGTATGTTTGCTCTCAGGAAATTGTATATTTAGCTAATAATGTAAATATGTTATTGGTTTTTTACGTATTTAAAAGCATAGATTAAACCAATGTCTACTTAAACGTTTACATAAAAAACATTGACTGTCATGTCAGCTTAAATCTGACACTAGCACACAGTTTTTCATGCAGTTTTAGCTTTATACGGGACCGTTTTCAGACTGCACAGAAAACTGTGTAGTAAACTGTCCCATATATAGCGGGCTTTATTGTAAACTGTTATAAAATGTATTATGTGCTTATTTTTTATAAATAAAGCTATTAAAAAATAATAATATATTATAAAGCATGAAAACACAAACATAAGAAAATGGTTTACATTTTCATTAAAACATTTTTAACATAAAAATCATTAAGGTTTTCATTTTCCACAACACATCAGGAATAAAATAGGAACCCAGCACTATTATAGGATGATATTATCACCCACGCATGACTCCTAAATCATTTTTGTGTAAAACAAACGGCGTCTGGTTTCTGGGCATACAATCCTACAAAACCCATCTACCCCTCTGTAATTGGGCCTACCCTTCTGTAATTGGGCCTCCTGGCCTGCTGAGGTGGTTAAAAAAATAAAATAAATAAAAATAAAAAAATGATTAGATACGTTTATTCAATTTTTTTCCGTAATGTATGTATTTTTATTACTATTACTGCTAGGTTTTTATTTAATAACAAACGTACTAAAATACCTCAAATTATCAGAAAACATTCTCGTATTTACTCAGAAAGGGACTGATAATAAATGTGTATCTATAAACCTAATAAATCCCTTTATCTCTTTCGATTTGTTAGCAATAAGTATAGATAGCTAAAACAAAGTTAATCATCGTAAAATAATAATGATGTTAGAAATCCAACGGTACTAATACTAATGGAGGAATCTCATTCACATTTACATTCACAGAACTAAGTTTGTGGGTCCATTCCGCACTGAAGGGAGCGGGGGCGGGGGCGGGGGGAGAGGTGTACAGAGGGATAACCTCACATTATGTCCCCCGACAAAGGCCAGAACTTCCGCGACTGAGAAAAATATTTTGATTTAAGACCCGAAAACAATAAGGGTTTGTTCTGGGTACCTAGAGAGGGGGTCGGGTTATTGATTCGTGGTCTTAGACGCTCACTGCGGTTGTTCCTTCCCCCTCTGGCACGGTGCTGGCTGGCCGCGGGAGAGGGACGCCGCTAGCTGGCGCCCAACGTGGGGCGCGCAAGGAAATCCCAATTCGCTCCGAAAGGGATTTGTTTTTTTAAGAAGTTGAAAAGAACAACATTAAGTTATACGATTACTACCGCCAATATGCTCTCAGGGTATCTGGCGAAACAAATCCACGCTACGGTTTTATATTTATCAGACGAATATTTCATCACCTTTTGGTAAAACACACTTAGTTAAAAATAACTATTTAAGAGTGAATAATAACAATGGCTCAATTAAAAAATAATACATTGAAAACAAATTAAAGATAGATCAAATCATGACATTTTTATCGGTTTTCTAAGATAATTGTAAAAATTTCCACAATATTCCATTTTAAATAATAATTCATGCAAAATACATAGTGTGCTAATCTTTAAACTTACATTTTTGACTGTGACGATTTACTTACTTATATTTCTGATGTTAAATTGTGTGACCCTCTTTTATTTGGCCTCCTGGCTTATTAAGGTAGTTAAATAAATTAAAAATACAGTAAATAAAAATGTATAAAAAAAGGGGAAAAATACATAATACACGTAAATTTACTCATATTAATCTATGATAACCAGAATTTTTACTTTTCAATGTTATTCATGTTCATGTAGTACTGCATGAAAATACGTTTTTTAAAGAATACTAACATACGAATTATGATCACTAGCAATACTATGGATTACAGAAGATTCGTATAAAATGTTTTGCGAATAGGACTTTAAGAACGCAACGTTTGAGAACGTTTGTCCAAGCAGCAGTAGATGGGTAGTCTCCATTCCGAGTCCCAAACCAGCCATATTATAATTATTTTATTAAAGACCCATTATACTATGTACAATGCCAATGGACGTAGATTTGGATCAGTGACTCAAATAGAATCCCACAATCCAAGAAATATTCCGCAAGAAAAACAATTTCCTTCACGCATTGAATTTCCCGAGTTTTTTTAAATCCGACGTAGATAACATTATCCCTCTATTTAATTTTTCTTTATCTTGATTGTTTGGTATATAAGACACTGTTTGGGATACTGATGAGTTGGGATTGTTACTACATATTTTTTAAATATCGGTACATTTTGTAGAAGGGAACCGCTATATATCATTGAGTAGTATCCTGTTAAAAACGGATAACAGTAAAATTTTCTATAAATCATTTTTGATCGCCTGATAAATTTGCAGCATCTTAATTATATATCCTGACAATATTACATGCTCAGCGTCCTGATCAAAAGTATCAGAACGCCGAAAGGTAGGTAACTAAGAATAAATTTCTGCAATCCTTTTTTAACTGGCAGGTAACGAAATAGTTGGAAATTCCTATAAAATATCAGTAATTCTTATAAAACATTACAATTATTTATGTTTTATTAAAAAACTCTTTGTGGTTGATTTTTTTTCAGTGTGCGCCCTGTAAAAACAGCTTTTAGCTTCTAAGAATTATATTACTTGTCACTCGTATATCATAAACTAAAATATACAGGTTCCTTACTAAAAATAATTTTCTATTTCGAGCTATCAAGATAATCCAAAAATTTCCTCAATTCGTTTTTTAATACTTTTTGTATTTTTGGAGATAAACGCATGGCTTTATTTTTCCACTATAAATTGCTTAGTGCGCCTACATCCATCTAAAAAAATGCGATTTTAAAGGGGGGAAATCCCATAAAGTCTAGACTTCACTGCGTTTAACTAAAATTAGGATTGAAATTGAAAAAAAAACCATGGTAAATCGAAAAGAAGAATTGTCATACCATGTAAACTTTTTAAAAACAACTTTAGTTTCAACTTGTATTTCAACTTTTTAACATTATTCTAGCTGGTTACGTTGACAAAAAACTATTAAAATCTAGACTTACGCAAATTATGTTAGAAAAATGTAAAGAACGATAAATTGTAAATAAGCAGAATATTTAAGCGAGTAATTATCGTGCCATGTAAACATTGGATATACATAATATAGAAATACAATATACCAACACACTCCGTCTAACTCAACTAGCGAATTCCAGAATTGGTAATTGACTCAACATCTTGGAGATGTCATTCCAGTGTCGGTTCCAGCGATACTGGCTGGATGGAATTTCCGACTATGTACTTGGAATCCACAAATACAGGGTGCACTCTGCAAAGTTAATAGTCATTTCACATTAACTTTTGAATACAAATGTTGTAACTCACTACTCGTATGTTTCACTATCTAATCTACTGTATATTTATAGTAATAATATAATGGGATATAGTAATAATAGTTACAGTAATACTCTCGAGACGATTTCAATGCGCTATCAATTTTACAATTATTTTTTAAATGCAACTTGGTGGAGTGTTTTAGTGAAATAGTTTAACTATTCAAAATAATTTGTACCATCCCGATGACAACTATAGAGTGTGAAAGGTGTTTTTCTACATTGAAACGTGTAAAAACATTTCTACAAAATACTATGACATGTTGCTTAAATGCTTTATCAATGATGAGCATCGAAAAAAGTTTGATATCTTCCATGCCAAATTTTAACCACCATGTCATCGAAACATTTTCACAAATGAAGGATCGGCGAATGAATTCATTGTAAATTGTAAGTTTATTTTTTTACTGAATTTAATGTAGATAGGTACCTATCTTCTTTATAAAACGCTACTTTCGAACCAAAATGCACTGCCGGCGATTTCAGTCAGCGGCCGCGTTTGATAGTAATAATATACGGGACAGAAAACTGCACAGTCTGTCAATAGACACGCTAAATGTGTAATATGGCTGATAAAGGATTCAATATATCAATATCTACTTAAACGTTTACATAAAAAACATTAATTGTCAGGTCAGCCAACGTCACGCCGACCATTAAATATTTCATACAGTTTTCGCTTTATACTGGACAGTTTGCAGACTGCATAAGAAACTGCACAGTTTACTGTCCCGTATAAAGTGCGCTTAAGAGTAATTTTATACACGCGAATATTGCAGTATCTTAGTATGAACCAATAATACATATAAGTATTTATTTAGACTTTATTGGTAGGTACCCCAAATTTAATTTTGAAAGTGTGTTTTTTTCAGTATTTACAAAATGAAATATTAATGTGAAAATATCACGCGGGCAAATATTTATTTTTCTTATCTGTACTTGAGTGCCAAAAAGCCTCTTCTTCTCTTCTCGTCAGAAGACCAATTTTAGTGAGTTGTTTTTTTGTAATTTTCCAACTTAACAACAATATATTTTACACGATCATAGAATAAAATTGTTGGGTAAATAGAACAAACTGCGGCTAAAAATTACCTCTAAAATCACCAGAAAAACAATTATTAAAGGTGTGACTTTTTGGCTCTTAAAATAAAGGAGTTGAATTAAATATTTTTTAAACCTTCACAAGATGACCCCACTTGGCAGCATCACATCGGTGGGACAGGGTGTGGTGGGGAGTGGAGGGTGGTACCACCCCCGGAGGGGTGCGGTACCCCAGTGCCCTAAATGTTTTCCCGTGCACCGTAGAAGGTAATGGAGGATCTAGTCCGATATATTATTTCCTGCATCAGTAGCCCCCAATGCTGTCGGAAACCTTTCTATTACACATACACAATACAAAACAATATTTACTACCTACAAATAAATGTTTTTTTTACGAAATTGAGTTATTTGGTTTTTCTAGTGACCAATTTTAATAAATATTAGGATTAACAACAACTACCGATTGTAAAAGCTCATAATTTTGATTGCCTTCATGACACTACTACTGTGGAACTTGCTTATGTGAAAATATAGAAATTGTAAATGAATACACTTAATAAGGATTATCCTTCAAGTGAAGCAAACCTACTATAAAAACATGTAAACGCTTGAGACCAGTTGTTGGACAATAGTATAAGTTAATGTTTTTAGTACCTCCATCCGTATTAATATTAAAGTCTGTTTGTCCGGTCAAGACTATCAGTCAAAACAATGAACAGACCGTGGACCATCACGTGATCGCGTTCGAAATTAGGTCACGGTAAGAGCACCCATTTTAGTACCCGGTGCCGATCAACATCAAAACACTGGTTTGCAAAAAATATTCTTTCTATTTACTAAGCGTGACATTTTTTAGATTTGGAGTCTTTGAATATCAGATATAAAGCAGAAAGTAATGTACATTTAATTGTTTTGCAAGTTTAATTGGGTTTTGTAAGAAATGCGATTGATGACTATTATAATTTTTAAAAAATTAATCACAAAAATAAAAGTAAAATGATGTCGAAAACTAGGATTTCCCGTGTTACTGGTCTTGCTGAGTCGATCCGAGATAAAATCTGCATTTGGAGATGTCCCCGTATAGAAATAAGCCATCAACTTATTGGTTAATGTCCTTTACTTGTCAGAAAACTTCAGTGCCTTTTTATAGATAAAATGAATATCACAATTATTCCCTCTATTCCCCTTAATTATTTTAAAACTAAGCAATCAGCCACTTGTCAATAAGTAGAATACAATCTTTATTACTTCTGTTTTAAAAATGTGTTAAAATCGTTATTATAATTGATCGTAAATGTTTTTCATCCAGCGATTATACAAAAGTGAAGGCTCTGGTAGGACGGGATATCGGATCTGGAGTCTGGATGCTGGGTGCTGGGTGCTGGATGGGGCGGACAGGGACTGTTGAATACTAGTGCCTACGTATATACAATTTCTACAGCACATGGATAAGACGGCGCGCGGCGCACTGTTCCCATTGTGGCAGCATATTGTGTACATTCCACATTCCTTCCCGCCCCATACCACCCTCACCCCAAACAAAGTGTTTATATCGCTTGCTTGTTCTTCCTTTATACTGTCTGTGTACATACTGAGCGCCTCTACAGCACAGAGATTTGTTTTGGAAAAATGACTTTATTTTTAACGCGTATTGGTTGGTCGAAAGAAATTGGTTTTTAGAAATAAGCACGCCAGTGTTTGTACATTATTCAACATAAAAAATACACAAATAAATCAATATTGAGTATATCGTATCCTCGGTACTTTTTAAAGTTTAAAGTCACTGATTTTTAATTGAATTTTCAGGGAAAACTTTTTCAAAATTTTATACAATCTAATCAAATAAAAATATTGGTGTGACAGCTATTACCGACTGAAAAATATTTCTTAAATTTGAACGCAGTTTATTGCCATTGTGTTTATTTGAAAAAATCTACTTTGCAATGTACATAAATTCACAACTAAAACTGCCCTTCTTTTGCACCCTATGGTGTCAGTACACCACATGTAGTAACTATTGATTATTTGTTACATTAAGGCAAAATGAGCAGTCTTACGCTTCAGGGCTTCTTCCTAATGCATGGTAGGCCAACGAACTTGCCACTATACTACCAGGTGCACAATATGATTATACCTACCTACATTAATTTGTTGAAAATTGTTTTGACAAAGCACTATTAGGTCTTCTTGTTAGGTTTTATCACTACATATCTACCCAGGTACCACAATATTGATGATGAAGTTTGGGTGACTTTTACAGTTCACAGATAAGTACGAAATTACAAAAAGTTAGAAAAAGTTATGAGTTATAAAGTGAAATATTACTTTATGGTTATGAATACCTTTAAATCATTTTTACCGATTAAAAATTACTCATAAACTGAAAGTAACAATACTTTAATAAAACAACCTGCCTTAATTTTACTTTAAAACATTTGCTTCAAAGTAGGATATCGCGCTAAATCCACTTTTATTATTATTCTAGCGTAAATTTTCCTCTTGAGCTTTGCAAATAGCGCCGGAAGCGGGGCTTGAAAGCCTCCTGAAGGCTTCTACCGATAATTAACACCCCTCCGATAGCAAACATTGTTTTAATTACAGCAAACAAGGCTTTTTGTGTAGGTACCTGTAATCGGTCTTCACTCTACACTCTACACTCTACATCAACCGGTCAGGGGATTTCTTATTTCGACTATTTGTTAGAACTTTCAATTATTATTTAGTAAATTGTTTTTCATACCTACTACTACGACTAACACAAAATTAAGGTTTTTCGGAGGTCTGGTGCTTACTCGGTTAAAAAAAATGCCGCCTTTTTAACGGTATATCTCGCCTGCGAGTCGTGGGCATTTTTACTAAGGCCTAAAATAACAGGGTTTTGATTTTTGAGAGTAGGTGTCTCAGCAGGATACGGGGTGTGCGATGGTTTTACTTTGTAAAGTTCTCATTAGTGAAGCAACGGAAACAGCAACCTTTACTGTCATCTGTCGAAGACGTTTCGGCTGTCTGGGCTATCTACTACGTGTGCTTCTCGAGAGCCTTAACCATGCTTATCTTATTTTACAAAACATCAGGCTCTCGGCGTTTCTGGTTTCCCTTGTTTGCACTTAATAGTGCAACTGCATTAGTAGGTATATACCTACATTACAAAAATTTCGAATAAAAAAAAAACAGGGGATTTTAAGTTAGTGGACGGAAATTGCTCAATGCAACTTTCTACATAAATATTCGAAGCGTATTTATTTTTTTGCATAATGTAGTTTATCAAATCCGCATCTTATTCATTATCAGAACTGATAGTTTACAGAGAAAATATTCCTTTAAATTTGTTTGATGTAAAAAATTGAGTATTTGAGAAGAATTTTTTCGTATTCCTTATGTTTAACCATTCCTTCAGTAAAATGTCGAGATTGCATAGCGTCCCCTGAGAGTAAAAGGGTTCAACTGTCAAAAGTAAAAACTAAGAAAACACGGGTTCAAAATTTTAGGTCTTATGTACTTTTTATATTCAGATGGAATTAAATTATTTTCATACATTAAAATAACGGTAATTTTAGGAGTTTTATTCATCTTTTTAGGCTACTACTAAAGGCTAGTTAATAAGAACCTTTTATCGAATAAAAGTCAAGTGAGAAATTTGGTTTTTTCAAGCCTTTATACAAAACACGATAGGTAGACCTTTTCTAACGACATATTATTTATAAGTTTAAAGAATCCTTTTATTTCAGATTAAAGCCCTATCGAGCGTTTCGGTACCGACGCCGGTGCTGCGGTGCCGGCGTTAATATCGACGTCGGCCTCGCGTAGATACACACATTATTTCTCTCGAGATCAATTATTTAAATTCGCTCCAGGCTACATGAGCGACGTCTCATTCCTGTAGAGGTTCGGGTCCCCGGTAAACGGTTTTACATCCCGTGCTTATGATAATAATTATTCTATATAGCCAACCGGTAAGTGCGCTTTCAATATGAGAAGCCTCCAAGCGGCGGCGGCGACATTGCTCGTCAGCGTCACAAAGCGACCGCCATGCCTCCCCACACCGCTATTCACATTCCACATTTCTGCTTTTACTTTTATTCCATGTTAACTCACACTTTCGCTGTGTTGAACATCATTTACATTTTCCTTCTGCCAAAGGGTGTGTTTATTTCTTCCTAAAACATACACACCAGACGATACGATCGCTTTTCCTAGAAAATGCCTGATAATTTGGAGAACCATACATAAATAAAACATTATTTACTACACATATAGACCAGCCGCAGCCCCTAGGGCCCTAGGTACTGAGAAAAACATTCTACACATTTACATAGAAGGTTTTTTTACACATTATACAATTTTAAAGCATTATACAATTTTTAAGCATTATACAATTTTTAAGCATTATACAATTTTGATTTTTGTATGTTAATTTGACTATGATTATTTCGAACATCAGATTTAAGATTTTGGAACTCGTATTTGCTTTTTGGGAAAACATACAAGTTTGGGTTTCTTAAAACTATATTATGATTAAATGCATACTAAAAATTCAAAAATGTTTGATGTACGTAACAAACACTTACACATGATGTATACTCACCATTATTAAATTGTATCTATGAATAATAAACGAAGAAAATCAGATGTAAATAATTAAATATACTTACATAATCAATAATAATAGTAAAAAGCGTAGGTATTTGAGGATAAAATATGTATAAAATACTGTACTGTCCTCTTTATTATAGATATCTTTCTTAAAACTAGGCAACTCACAGTCAACAAAAAGTCAACTTTTGGGAAATCGCAAAAATGTTATTTTATTTCGGTATGTTTGAAACTGGATTTAAAAAAAATATATCTTTGAAACTGGATTTAAAAAAAAAAAATCTTTGAAATAGTGCCGTATAGTATTCACTGTCTGATAAACATATTATATAGATAGCCGGATATGGAATATTTCAATTATTTATTTATTTATTATTCATCGATTTCCATGCGCATCACTAGTACAGTAAGATCAGTTCGTCCATAGGCACCACTTTCCGTACATCCGGTCTATTGTTGCTCTCGGCTGGTGCTAGTGGCGGGGTGGGGAGGGGTAGAGAGGCTTTTATGATTTACAATGGCACGTGATTCCATGATTTCGCTTGTCACAATATAATAGATGGACCTTTGGCGTGTTCGGACTGACTTTTATTGAAATTAATTGAACTGACTTACGTGACTTATTTTTTAGCATCGAAACTGAGAAAACAAGCATTAAAACCTTTTGTTATGTCGTCAAATGTAATATATATGGAGTAAAGCGTTTGTATAACGGATTTGCTTTTCCGTTTTTCATGAACTGTATCCAAAAACAATCCCATTGTTAGCCAATGACAATACAACCGTTTGGAATAGGTTTCGATGGAGTGATCTAAAAGTTGGATTCCAATAAGGTCTCTATTCTTTTAATAATAACCTGAATTAGTTTTCACTGTAATCTGCCGACTGAATATTGTTCAATGCTCTAAAATATTACCAGTCTAAACGACGCTTTTTAGTCTCGATACCATAATATACGCAAAATACCAACATTTCCAATATTATGTAAAACGCTTTCCTCGGCACGGGGTCCCCCAGTGAGGAATGCATTTAAAATAACAATGTATAAAAAAACTGTAATGTACTAGAAAAATAGAATGTGTAGTTAGATCAAAATTGACCCGCTTGTGCGCGTAAATGCAGTTGGATATTTATAACATAAAATTTTTCTACAATAAGCACTAGTCCTAGTTATAGAAAGTAATATAAAGTAACAGTTTTCCAGACCGAATTTATTTCGATTACGTTCAATTATGTTATTTTATTATCTCACACACATCATCATATTCAATTCACTATTTATTAATGAAACTTATCTTATTAAAAATGTTTTGGCTAAGCTGTTCATGTTGTTGCTTCCAATAACAAAATAGTACCTAATAATGTAAACTTTGATAACATGATGTAAGAAATACTGTATTCAGTTGGCTGAATTCCAATTCAGCTTTTGATACTTACTTACTTCTTTTACAAGAAGTAACGTTTTCTAAGGAATTCACATCTCCATTATACGGCTATATTATGTTTTTCAGCATATTAATATAATTTACTGTTTTTGTAAAAAAAATTGTGGATTTGAATTTCTAAACTTAAAAAATCTATAATATGTTTGTTTGTATTTAGTAAATATTTTAAAAAAATGCAATTTGTTTTTTTCGGTTTTGCTTTACAAATTATTGATTTAATCGTGAAAATTAAAAAAAAATTACAAGTAGAAAAAACCACACCGCAGTCTAGTGGTTAGAGTCGAGGATTCTGGATGAATTAGAATCCTTAAGTTCAAATCACACTCCATTACAATTTGAACAGTTCCTGTTATTATTATTTATTTATATTAGTTATTTCTAACTTTTTGAAAGTGGCCCCCAAATTTCAATATTTGGGAATATTAAAAAACGCAAATTAAGGTTTCTATGAAAACCAGGGATACTCATCCCAAAAATTTGATCAGTTCTTATTATTATGCGCAGGCGATAGAATTGCTTCATTACTTTTATACCGTTTATATAAAGGCACCTTTAATACTTTGGTTGTATTTGGTGAAAGTAAAAAGAAACGAGAAGAAACTTTGGCCAGAAAAGGATAATCTTTCCTAAATAATCCTTTCTGTAATATAAATCTCAGAAGTTTCGACAGCAAATCTCCAGAAACGTAACAATACGATTCGATTCCCGTAGTACAACATAAAGATAAGGCATGTCTTACGGAGCTTTATCTGAGGGCCGCGGCTGTTACACAGTACCGGCTCAGAAGGTTTCGCGCAGAGGGCGATCTTGAAACCAAGAATTTACGGCTAAAAAAGTCGCACTTCAAAAATAATATAAACACTTCAATACCTTACGTACCTATTTACGTCTGTAAACAATATCACAATCTCATGTGTCTAAGTTACATCAAATGTTACACATGAAAAAATACTCGTACAATAAAATAATGGAGCAAGCGATACACTGTGCACCGCGTAACCAAACTCGATGTACAAACGGGAAACCAGTGAATCTACATCACATCTGAAGTCATTTTCTAGAATTATTTTTTTATTTGACCCATTTTCGATGTGTGGTAAAACTAGAGCAGAATGTAAGGCTGAGATAAGCATCATCGACAAAATTAAGAAAGGTATTTTACGATGGTTCGGTCATGTAGAGCGAATGGATGATGAAAGAACGGCTAAAAAAAATATATGATGCGACGGTGCCTGGATGTAGAAGTCGAGGAAGGCCGAGAAAGACATGGCATGATCAAGTTAAACAAGTGCTTGAAAGTGGGCATGTAAGAAGTCGGAATAATCGACGTGCGTGCATGAGAAGATGTATGAATGTGGAGGAAGCAAGAGAAGTATGCCAGGACAGAGTGGTGTGGCGTTCTATCCTCTCTGCCTACTCCTTCGGGGAAATGGCGTGATGGTTAGTTAGTTAGTTAGTTTGTTTAGTTTCCGAGAAAATTAAGTAAGAAGTTTATTTTTTTTACAGTAAAAAGCTGTATTGAAACTTTTTGGGAAAAGCATTGCTGGTTAGTTGTGTTAATTAAAGCAAGGTGAGACCGGCTGCGGCTCTGTCCTAGGAACAAGGATACACCTTCCCCCCCCCCCCTCCTTCCCTATTTCCCTCGCACTTTACTCTTTCATCTCCCATCTCTTATCCTTGTATTCGGATTGCCTCTCTTGATGTTACAAGTTACAGTATATATTTCTACCTCCTGCCTAGTCTATATTATTATATCTCGCCAACTGTACAGTTCCTGGCCACAATATTATAATCACCACAGTTTTTTTTTACATTTTTATATACTAATAGTTAATTCAGAAAAAAATCCGTGTGTATTGATGATTGATGTGAAGTAAAGTGCATTTCAAATATAGGTACAATGAAGATTTTCTGTAAATTCTGTAAAAACGCGGTAGAACTTTCATATATTTGAAAAATATATATTAAGCATTTGGTTCTTGTTAAAAGTATTTCATTACTAATGAATAGGTTTTAAACAGTTATTATTGAAAATAATATAAATAAATAGTAGGATATTATTAGTACTATTTCTGCATTGATTTTTAATTAAAGTTATGAGAGAATTGAAACATTGACGATGGAAAGGATATCTGAAATAAAAGGAGATAAGTACAATTGCAAATAGAAATTGTAAAAATAAAGAACGTTTTACTACGTATAGCTTATCCAACTAAAACTGGACCATACCATTACTGTTTATCCTATACGAAAACGACTTAAACGCAAAAACACTCTCAAATCTGATTAAAAGGGCATTTGTCTAAAAAGAGAAAAAAGTCATCCATTTTATTAATAAAAACTTGTCCAAGAGTCCGGAATACAAAATTTCACACAATGCACAATGATGAGATGTTTAACTGAAGAAAATTCGAAGTCACACAAACCGGGCTTAAAAACCCAGGCTTACATAGGAAATGATAAAAAAGACCACACGCAAGAAACCATAAGCAAATAACTGTTTACGATTGGGAACACTCACTTTCATCGATCTTAAATTAAATAATATTGAGGAATCATCAAAAAACCACATAAAATGTAATAATATTTCAAGGATTTTTCAGGTGTGTTTTTCAGACGAATCAAATTTTTATACCTTGCTGGACAATGCCTCTTTCGTTTGGAGAGAAGGCCAAATGAAAAATACCACCCGGATTGTCTTGTGCAGAGACAAAACACCAGACTACTAAAATGATGATAAGGTTATTAAAAATATATCCCAAAAATTTAAAAGTATCAATTGTATAATCTTTTTTATGATTCCTTGAAGTTCAAAATCATTGAAATTCAAGCGTGATCATAATATTGTGGCCAGGTACTGTACTTCTCTCATCCATTAGAAAACCATTCCGTTAAAACGTGATTATTTTTACGGTAGACAGTCGCCCTTTTTGTATAATAATTAGCAGAAATTCTTTTTCGTCCCTAGGTACATTAATGGTTCCGAAAACATTATACGTCGTTCCGTCATGCTTAGATAAATGTTTTATTTTTTTTTTTTTCTTCTTGATCTTCTTCACTTTCTTCTATTCTACTAGAAGACTTCTGTAAATTACATTGTTTTGAAAAAAATTTTTTTTATTGAAATGCTTTAAAATACTATATTCTTATTAATTTTGTCATCCGTTCGATCTGCAGTCATAACAATACAGTTCTGAAGGAGTGGTCTTTCCAAAAAATGTTGAAAAAAGTTGTTATTATACATAAAATATTTATGATTAAATAAAACAATATTTTGTGTTACTATTTGATTAATTCTATAGGAATACATAGACATGTACACTACCCAGTTTCGGGAGTAAAGTTCTCCCATCCACTGGTGAAAAGATATCAATTGTGTTTTATTTAATCATAAATCATTATAAAGTGTCACGAAGTGAATAACGAATCAATCAACAATTTTTTTTTTTTCTTAAATAAAAATTAAACATTTGATTTTCAGTATGAGATACTACAAAAATATTTATTTTACAGTAATAGAATGTACAAAGTCGTTAAAAAAATTGTAAATAACATTGACACTGAGATTATTTAATCGTGTGTATATCTTTACATGTGATTTTCGTGTTAATATTTCATGTGTGATACCTTGGACTGGTACTGAAACGTATGACTGATCATCTTACCTTCATGTAATAAAATAATCAAGATACACTGCACATGATGTACCTTCGTAGTATATATTTACAAATTAAATGTTATTTTTTGAGTACACCATCATAGTATAAGCATGTTGGATACACGATGAGACTACCTTGGAGGAGCAATTTGTGCTGCAGCCCCCCCTAATAACGTCAACGTATTATATGCGAACAAACTTTATGGACCATTAAGAATAAAAAAAAAATTTTATCACAGCCCCTTACGGCTATATATTAAATATTCAAGACGGGAACCTTACCTACTCCTTCCCCTGGTGATAGGGTGTGGGAGGGAGAAGGGGAAGGTTTCTCCCCAGAAAATGCAAGGATCCTGAAAAAAACACCTGTCCTGAACAGCAGGAACTAAGTGTTTATTGTAGCTGAGGTAACTAGGTCAGGTACTAAAAAGTTATAGAAATTGAAAGGGTTGATTACAGCTTGGACTGGAATGGGCTCTACTTAAAACGGCAATAAGATTTTACCGTTATTTAAATCCATAATACTGCTCGAGTAACTAAATTCAACCCGATATTACTAATAAAGTTTTGTACTTAAATTGAAGTATTTCACGCTTTTTAATGACATCTTTTTAAGCAATTTCGTTTCAGTAATATTATTTAAGCTTAAATTTTTTTCAATTTTGTCAGTTAACTAACCCACATATCGACACCTTAGATTCAAGAAACATAACTCACTTCGGGTGGAAATCATTAAGATTGTGCGTCATATTATGACATATAAAAAGTGTAAAAAGTATATGAATTTGTATATTTAGTGAATATGTCAATAAGTCTCCTAGCCACTTGGACCATATATATTATGCTATGATTTTTTTTTTTTTACTGTACGTAACTCACCGGAAAAAAGTTACGCTTCTTTCTTTATCTTATTATTGTGTATTTGCTAACTCATTTTGCATTAATTTAGGATGAAGACCAATAAATATGTTATTAAATTAGTAGCTACATATTTCAATTTCACGTTTTATTCGAATTCCGTATTTAGACAACACTTAAAGGGATGTTTATTCTCGTAATATGCTTGGAGTATCACAGATACAAGGAAAGTTTTCCTATTTACGGTTTAAAAATCCCCAAAGGCCTCTTGTGCTTTTGGTTTAATTAATTTTTAGCGGGTCACATTCTACACATCTGTTCTCCCTTGTCTCGTCCACTCTCGTCCACTCTCGTCCACTCCCTGTTAACTAGTGCTAACCACCGCTATCTTTCCGCTAAAGGCCAATTCCACTACACAAGTGATGGAAACTAGATTTATTACGTGGCTGACCTTAGTACAAGAGAAAACCCCCTTTATTTACTCGTGAAATATAGTGACAAGACAATAATAGGTACTTTCATTTTAATACAATATATACAGGATAACCGGCATGTATATATGAACGCGTATAGATTGCAAAACTTGTTACATAATAAATATTAATTATTGTTATCATAAATAAATGTATTGGTCCTGTTAAAGCATACTACTTACATTTGTTATTTAGTCCTTACTACATGTTACTATTTTTGACGTGATAATGTCTAATAAATCGATAAACGCCGGCTGCACACACAAAAAAGCATGACTCATTGTCACGTTCCGCCTGAGCTGAGTGTGCAAGCGAGAGCGCGGAACAAGCGATAGCGGAGCACGATCGGCCTAAGCGTTCGGTTTGTGACGCATCTATCTCTCTTCCACTCCATCGGCCGATGCGTCCGAGTAGAAGGGAGACAGCAGCAGCACACAACAAAAAAAAAACAAAAAAAAAAATAATTTATGGAAAAAAAAATAATTTTCAACTAACTCCTGCTTTGTATTGTACAAAGTAATGATAACTCAGTAATACTAATTCAATTCAATTCATAAAAGGATGCTATTTTTCATCAATGTTTTCTTATGACGTTATCACGTAAAATTTTAAAGTAAACCGACTTTTTAAAGTAACGGATGCTATTTTATTAATTTATTTTATTGTTTTTACGCCCATAGGGCTTTTTACATAGACATTTTAAAATTATTACACAGTAGGTAGCTATTCATTTCCACCAGAGATGGCATCCAGACACTGTTCCCTAAAATGCACTAAATTTATGTTGAAAACATCAATATTGTTAGTGTACTTATTCTACGTATCGGTGATTTTAAGAGTAATATACGAGTATTATAACCTATCCAGCGTTAATGTAGGTTGATCCGTGCTTTCATTTTCTCCTCAGAGAATAATGGTTAAATAAGTTTATTGGATTAATATACACTTCATAGCGAACACGTACAAAATATTTTATACAATAGGTAATAGTTATTCATATCTAGTTACTTCTTATTCGTGGGGAACTGCCAAACTCGGCCATCGCGCCAGAACTTCAGATAATAAATGTCATAAAGTTTATTCACTTCCGTTTCCTCACTTATCCGCTGGCTCCGTAACTCTGTAGCGCTTCGTGCGAATTCTATACTGTTGTAGGGTAGGTAGGGGAATGATTGGGTAATGGCGGCCATCGGGTATTTCCGGGTTCGACAATGCCGGGTATCGGGTAATGCCGGGTATCGGGTAATTTCGGGTACCGCATAATGCCGTGTACCGGGTTTTTTTTAAAATATATTTTTTTATTTGATTAAGAAAACAACAGCTTTACATAAAAATGAACACAATTTTTAACAGTATTATAAGCCACTTAAAGTTTTCTATATGTTGACAGATAAATGAAAATTAACAGTGTACATAAAATAAAGGGGAATTAGTCTACAAAAGTAGATAGTACAATATTGAGAAAGTATATGATTTTACAATAATAATGCATCATGCATGCCACTATTTTACAGCTAATACAATAAATAAAAAAATATTAATAATGAGGGTCCTAACTTGGGACCGATATACGTTAAGGCTAGAGTGGAATAAATCAATATTAACTAAATGTGTATTATAGTAATTTAATATTCTCGGAATAATTATGACGGGTACCGGGTTATGTCGGGTACCGGGTTATGTCGGGTACTGGGTTATGTCGGGTACCGGGTAATGCCGGGAATCGGATGACCCCAGATATTCAGATCCCTGGCATTGGGTAATGCCAAGCCACGGGTATAGCTGGTAATATCGGTCTCCGGATAATACCGGTTACCGGGAAATGTCGGTCACCTAATACTGCCAATCACCGGGTAATACCGGCCACTACGGTCATCTAAAAATATCGATAGCTGGATGATACTGGGTATGATTTTTAGTTTCGGGTAAATCAAACAAACGTTCTTATAATTTGCCCAAATATTTGAATTTCCTGTCTAATAATATAAAGCAGTCAGAAATGACGTAACCATAAAGTAGCAAACAAATTGTGGTGGCTTAAGTTTTTTTTTAATAAATGTTTAGGTGTAACTTAACAACTTGCCGTGCAGCTGTCAAAATTTCAAAATATTTTTTACTCTATGGTTTGTAGACTAAGCTCAGAAGCTGTGATTTGTTGAACACGCCTTCATTTGGTTACGCCTTCATTGGTTACGCCTTCACAAATTTCGCTTTTAAAAATCTATTTTATTTTAAATTATTTTATTTAACCTAACCTATCATTAACCTACTGTATAAATTTCATAACCTATTATAAAGGATATTGCTTTTAAATAGCCATTTGATTTTAAATTATTTTATCAAACCCAACCTATCTGTATAAATTTCTCTCTTCGACTCTTTTTCTACATCTTGTCATATCTATGGATTTAGCAATAGACTAGTCCTCATAAAAGCACGGCAAGTTGTTAAGTTACACCAATGTTGAATGATAGAAACATCAATACGTGTTCAATATTATGTATAAACTCATGATAAAAAACAACAACAAAAAAATAAGCAAATGTCCTTTTGTTTCCTTATATTGTAAACAGAAATAGAAGAAGGGGGATTTCCATCTGTTTTCCATATAAAGTGTACGTGAGCTCGAGCGGCCCGCGGCTCCCAGCCCTCGGGGCAGTCATGATGTACCACTCCTGGCTCTCATACAGCCGCCTGCAGTGCGCTGCGCCCGCACGTACACATCTGCAGGGGTAGTAAACTACTTGTCGCACGTTACATTCCGAGGAATTTACATAATGCATGAAGTTTGCAATACGTTTTAGGTTTCGGGAAACTTCATTATTTCAACTCGTAATCAATTTAGCAACAGCGATTCATTATCCTAACGTTTTGATGGATATGGATGCCCACTTTATCCGTAGGTACTACAAAGAACGACCATTGAAGCGTTTTAAGTACTTTTAAATACTAAGTTGTTAATAAATGCGTAGAAATTAGAAATGAAGTTTTGGTAAATGCTGTATATAAATTCAATACTGTTATAACCTTTAAAAACGTTATTAAATGAACAAATTTTTTAAATGATAACTAAGTTTCTTGTACTGTATTTGTTTATAGTATAACAGATCAATGTCCATTTTCAAAACTTGTTAACCCCAAAAAAAATGTTTCCCCTGCAAAATTCTAATTTGCTATCGAAAAACGGTTAGTAACATTTAAAAAGCTTTAGTAAAATTTAAATAATAGTTGTTTTACAATATGTTCAAAAAAACTTAGTAAAATATTTGTATAAGTAGCGTCTTCACCCGAAAAACCAACATAAGGTAGACATTTTAAAAATGTTCAAACAATCGTTCATATCTCTAAAACCATGAGACGTTTACTGAGATTACGTTATTATGATAATACTCATGACTAGGTCTATCACCAGTTTCAGGATCATCCAAGATTTTCGGGACGCCCGAGCCTTAACAATAATTGAAAATAAAACAGAATAATCAGGAACCGACATGAGAGACACATTGTTAAAGAATCAACACATTTATTAGTAAATCGGATCTAAACAGGACAGATCAGAACCGAGTTGTGGTCTAGTAGTTAGAGCCGCGGGCTCCAGATTCAAATCCTTAGATTACTTTCTGACATAGTAACCAACTACTCTAACTACTTGAAAGTGCAAAAAATGTAAATATTTGTGTGTATGAAAGTGCAAAAGTGCAGACGTTTCTTTATAAATATGTAAATAAGCAATTAGAAATAAGTGTCACCACTCAGATTTTATTTTTCTATGCAAAATAAATTTCCGAACTTTAAATGTCCATGTATACCAAGTGATGGATGAATACAGTATCTAATAGCAATTCAAAGTTCAAATGAAAGAAGAACGTACAATTTTTCCACCTTAGAAATGATCTTACTTTGAATTTAATAGAAATAACATTTATTCCTATGGGAAATTGCAAAATCGATGCGGAGTGGTATTCGCTGGCGTAAGTAGGTCGGAAGTTTCTCAGAGCAGATCTCATCTCGTACTTCCGTTTCCATACACATTATAATAGTGCAATATGGCTGTACTGGAGAAGTAAGTCTTCTACAAACTCGGAAATATTACGACTCACACTTGGATAGTCGATACTCTACGAGTATTATAACGTCTACATCACACAGTTGTCTATAGAATCTAATAACGAAGTTAAGAAAATGCATGCGTAATAAGACCCGGAAAACGTTAGAATTGTATAGAAGATTCTCGAAGCTTCCATTATGAAAAAAGGAACTATATGGAAAGCCCTAAATTACCCCAGAATCGCCTCGAACATTCTGGATACGGTACATCGAAACTTCTAGCAGTTTCCCTCTTTCTGTATAAACGCCTACGGCTGTCACGGGCGGAGAGTTATTCAATACCAATCGTGCAGTGCTTTCATTGAATACATTACGAAAATACAATGCCTTTCGTGTGCGATGCCATATGCACCATTAGGTGCAGACGAGGAGGGTTACATTAAATCTCTTACTTTTGCTTTCCGCCTTAGACTGGATATAATATTTGTTGTCTTTCTTTTCAGCGAATAATGGATTCAGCGGAGCAGGCGGCGCTGCCGGGCGGCGCGCGGGCGTCGTCCCCGCAGTACTATGACGCGCGGCGGCTGAACGTGTTCGGGCCGGACGGCCGGCGGCGGAGGGCTCCCGCCGCCTGCAGCTCACGCCGAGCCGCCACTTCGACCACCTGTCTGTCAACAGCTCGCACAGTGCCATCCTCATGCCGCCCTTCGTGGACGAGTACGGTCAGTAATCGCTCTATTCATTAACCAATACAGCCGGCGCGGGCGGAGGACTCACAGAATTAAGACTTTATTTTAACATGAAGCATAAGTTTTCATGAATCAGCAGACCTAAGGACTTTACAATACGATTTTTTATGAGTGTACACGTAATGATATTATGATTTGGTATGTAATCCACGATTTTACTGGAAAACGGTTGAAAATAGAGACCATTGTAAGATTCTTTCAAGTAGCTGAGTTCACAAGCAACTTGACTTTCCTCTGAAGGTTCACTATAACCCTTTTTAGCTTGGTGCCTGGGCTCTGTAACACTTACAAACTTTCCCGAACTAGGAATGAGTACAAAGGTAAATAGAAATCTAATAAATACCGCGACTAATGAGTAGACTCACACACCCACCCTCGCACACTTCCTCTCACACTCACACTCCCACCCTCACACATATATACCAAATGTTTTCTGCTCCTTACTCCATTAAAAATCAACGGAACTAAAAGTAATCCTGTTACGCCATTAATCTAATGAAAATCGATGAAAATGGCAGCAACGCAATCTAGAACGGTACAATTTCTCAACGATTTGCGGAGTTGAAAAACAATATATTTTCCCCGCTTTAACCAAGTGAGATTAAACTTGATTGGTATATTTATAAATATAACTTACACTTATATATATACTTTTAATAACTTTATAAATATGAATATAAAATTGCTTTTCTCAGATATGTTCTTATTATTATAAAAAATTTGGCAGTCTGTAAAGTCGGTTTACGGACGATAATTTTACGTGATAATGTCATAAGAAAACATTGATGAAAATAGCATATTTTTATGAATTGAATTGAATTTTTATTACTGAATTATCATTATTTTGTATAATACAAAGCAGGAGTTAGTTGAAAATTACAATTTTTTCAATAAATTCTCATTTTTTTACTCCCCGAAACAACCACAACAGTTGGTGTACGTGACGATAAGTCGGGTAACGAATATAGACGTGGAAGAGAGATAGATGCGTCAGAAACCGAACGCTTAGGCCGATCGTGCCTCTCTATCGCTTGTTCCGCGCTCTCGCTTGCACACTCGGCTCAGGCGGAACGTGACAATGAGTCATGCTTTTTCGTGTGTGCAGCCGGCCGCGGCGTTCATCGATTTATTAGACGTTATCACGTCAAAAAGTTAACACCATGGCTGAATTATTATTAATATTTGTTTACTATTTGACATCTCATCAGAGACGAGAAATTTGGAAGGGAATATGGATATCTAGGCGTTTACAGGGCTTATGACCTGTCATTTGGCTGGTTAAGTCATAAGCCCTGTAAACACCTAGATATCCATATTCCCTTCCAAATTTCTCGTCTCTGTTGAGATGTCAAATTGTAATTATTAGCCCGTAATGGGTGAAATCCAGTTTTTGTCTACAAGTATTTGGACACACTCAAAATGTTGGTTGTTTACTATATTCACTTTTCATCTTCTCAATAACGACAATAATTATTGAAATTAGAATGAAACTAATGTCAAGTGAAAAATGCAAAATCAGTCATCTGATAAAACAGTTTTGGGGTTTTTTTACTTTTGAGTTCATTTGACTTATTATTTTATCACGAAAAAAAATATATTTTGAAAACTGAATAACGCTCCATTATATGACACTAAAGAAAGCATTTCTTTCATTTCTTGTAGATCCTGAAGTTCAAAACCAGATATCGTGGTCAGAGCACCTGGATCCACTGTTCGCCAACAACTACGAGGGTGATCCTGCTTTATCCTGGCAGTTCTTCGGGAGCTCAACTGGCTTCCTTCGGAGATTTCCAGGTTTGTTTATTACATTTTAGTATGTTTTGGAAAAGATTAGGTATAATATTTCTCTCTCTTACGGCAAAGCACCAATAAGTTTGTTTATAAAAACTATTATACAGGGTTCAACAAAACTCGATGTACAAGCGGGAAACCAGTGAATCTACATCGTATTTGGAGACGATTGTGTAATATGACTTTTTAATCTGAGCTTGAAAAAAAATTTTTTTTCTTCTCACAAAAGTTTTCATAAGTATGGCAGATTAAGTAAAATTGCTCAAATTCTTATTAAAACGCGTTTTTTAATTTTGATTCCTTTATGGAAAGTATTAATTTGAGTAAATACATGATATTTGATAACAATTTGCAAAAAAAAAATCGAAAAAAAATCAACTTCGAACTCAATTTTTACGAAAACTAAGGGTCAAATCAAAATATTTTATTCTACAAAATCGACTCCAAATATGATGTAGATTCACTGGATTCCCGCTTGTACATAGAGTTTTGTTACACACTGTATAAGGGGATACGGCGTAAGCATTTGGTCTTATTACAACCAGAATCCTGCCAGAATAGAGACTCGGACTCGGACCTTACTGCTGAAAATCATAATCGAGTAATTCTGGATAATAATGTCTGTGGGCAAGATGTCTATTTAATTTATTTTGCTTTTCTTATAAGCCCAGTATTTGTACACATTCAAAATGTAAAGTGCACTGTTTGTCTGTAGCCATCTCGTGGCCCCCTGAGGACGGGCGGTCGCACCACGCGCGCGACCTGTACGACTTCCGCGCCTCCTCCTGGTTCGTGGAGGCCGCCACCTCGCCCAAGGACGTGGCCATACTGCTGGACGTGTCGGCCGCGGCGAGCGGGGCGCGCGGCCACCTCGCCCGCGCCACGGCCGCCGCCATACTCGACTCGCTGGGACCCAACGACTTCGTCAACATATTCACCTTCAGTGACGTCACCGAGGAGCTCATCCCCTGCTTTAAGAACATCCTTGTGCAGGTATGGAAAATACAATGAGCATGAACATAACCATAGATAAAACTAAGAATGGTAGATGGCTATATTATGGAAATCGATATTTATGGAACGTAGATGGGTATTCTATCCAAGTCCGTTATGGACGGGTTGTCGCCAATGTTGGCCAAATTAATATGAGCCTTAATCGAAATAAAATATTTTTATTTTAATATTTCTCATAACATTACGGTATCTTATACCGGCACAGAAACGCGATGCTTTCATGTAATAAAATATCAAGATCAAAGATAAGATTACCAACCCTTATGTATGGTAGTGAAGCGTGGTGTTGGAAAAAGAAGGATGAAAGTAGACTGAATGCTGTTGAAATGCGATCTATGTGTGGTAAGACTATGTATGAATGTGTACAAATATCAAAATTAGAGCAGAGTGCAAGGCTGAGATAAGCATTATCGACAAAATTAGGAAAGGGCTTTTACGATGGTTTGGTCATGTGGAGCGAATGAGTGATGAAAGAACGGCTAAAAAATGCAAGTGTGCCTGGATGTAGAAACCGAGGAAGGCCGAGAAAGACATGGCATGCTCAAGTACGACAAGTACTTGAAAGCGGACATGTGAAAAGTCGAAATAATCGGCGTGTGTGTACGAGAAGATGTATGAATGTAGAGGAAGCAAAGGAAGTCTGTCAGGACAGAGTGGTATGGCATTCTATACTCTCTGCCCTACCCTACGGGGAAATGGCGTGATGGTTAGTTAGTTAGTTAGTTAGTGTACAGAAAAGTAAGTCTAGTCTAAATTTTAACGTAATACCTTGAAATAAATCGACTTCAGTAAATATTTATTAAACTTATATTTTGTATCGATCTCTTCTGAAACTTTATTCATAAACCTATTCTCTGTGAATCCGTTTCTTCCGCCCATCATCTCTTTCTCGACTATTCTCTCCCTCCTCCCTCCTCTCTCTGCTCCATCCACCGCTGATCCTCTTTATGAAAAAACTTTTCCAGACTTCCCGACCCGAGCCAGCCAGGTGTGGTGCCAGATATATGTTTCTGCAACCTAACTGTTATAAAAGGGTTTTATAGTTTCACGAGTGATTTTATTAACATGACCCATGCCATGAACGTAGAAATCTGGAGGGAACACTGAAATTAAAGGTCACGTTCACCACCAAGAGTATGTCCATATTATATGGCTTCTTAAAATCAAGTTTTAGGAAATTTAAATATCATTTGATTTTGTCGAACACAATGAAAAGGAAACGCTCACAAGATGACTGACTGACTCCACCTCTAAAATCATGAGATAAGTTTTTATCTTACTGTGTAATTATTAGTCCCACCCTTCCAGCCCCTCTCCGCGGATCCAGGCCTAATGTATTTTTCGTTTATTTATTTCATGGTTGTTAAGAATAATTCATAAAAATCCAAAACATTTTCCTATATTAAGTCAGAGTTTTTTTTAATGTTACATTTAGAATTATGTGTCCATAGATTACGTCATAGTAATACATTGCATCGAATCGTGGCACCCAACCAGGGCCCAAGACAGCAGACTTCTGAGTTTTGAGAATAGGTGTCTTAGAATAATTTTAGGTGTGCGGTGGTAAGGAACACAGAGGTGAGGCAACGGACACAGCAACCCTTGGTATCTACTGTCATCCGGCGAAGGCGCTTCGGCTGGCTGGGCCATATACTACATATGCCTCCCGAGAGCCTTAACCATGCTTGCCTATTTTACAAGGCATCAGGTTCTCGGGGTCCCGGTCGTCTACTGTTGAAAATTCGTCGGCAGTTTGCGTCAGAGCTGCGGGACGTGGACCTGACTTGGGAGGGTGCTAAGGGAGCTGGCGGCCGGTCGCATGGCCTGGAGGCAGTTTGTGGATTCCATATGCTCCACATAGGGAGCGGATATGGGTATTGTGAATAATGAATGAAATGTGTTGATACCTACTTATTCCCATATTCCCTTCCAAACTTCTTGTCTCTGTTGAGGTATATGGTAATTGTAAATGCAATATTCATGCATTTGTTGCATAATTAGTAAATATACATGGGTAAAAAAAGTTAACGCAAAAATTAATGCGTTTCTTATAGTAATTAAGTTTCCCGGTTAATGTATAAAATACGAGTTGGAGAAAATATGGATTAATATACCCCGTTGTAGTCCCTATATTGATATTCGTGAGTAGTGAAGTAGAGTCATTAAGGAGTGAACATGCTAAGCAATGTGTGGTTTTCCTCAGGCCACCCCGGAGAACGTGAGGGAACTGAAATACGCCCTGCAATCCGCTCCAGAAACCAGCAACGAGGCCAACTTCACGGCAGCCCTTACTGTGGCATTCGAAATCTTACACAAGGTAAAACATGTTTTTACATTTTGACGAATTTTTTTATATTTTTTTATATTTTTTTAAAATTATTTTTTTAAAAAAGAATTTTTTTTGTTTACAAAAGAAATACAATAAAAACACATTAAAAAAAACCAAATCTCACCAAGGCATAGCCTGTTTGTGGGTATACCGTGAAAGTCAAGCAGTATGCACGTGGCAAAAGAGAAAAATAAGGTCATGTAAAAATGGAAAAATAACAGATAATGTAAACAAGATAGTTGAAAAAAAAAAACCAAGATATTGATATCTTTATACCAGAAGAAGAAGAAGGGAAATAATTATCTTTATCTATATATATAAAAATGAATGTAAGTTTGTATATATGTTTGTCCTTTATAGATTCGTAAACCGCTTATCCGATTGCAATAAGTTGTTCTAGAGGGTTGTTTTATTCACTCCTGGGAAGGTTCCTGCATTATAACATCCATTTTATAATTTTTGTATTTGTGTATTTGATATGATTTAGTGACAGTTCCGGGTGAATTTTAGATGCGCCATGTAACCGATAGAACTGCATAGCTAAGTACATAAAGCTTATAAAAAATGTCGTCAAATAATGCTGTACAGCAAAAGGCGCTAATGTCGTTTTCATCACGTATACAATTTATTTTTATACACCTCGAACTTTCAATTACATTTTTAAATTTATTTACACCCCGATTCGGACTTTTTTCACAATAAATAAGTGCCGTGAATTGGTTTTTGAGCTATCGAGTGCATTTTTTACCTCCGAAAATGTTTTTTTGTTCAAGATTTCTGTGTTAGTTTCATCGTCAGTTTTTCTCTATGAGAAAAAAAATCGTTTGACAAGGGCTTCTCCTGATCGAGAATAACTCTGCAGAGCTCTGTTTTTTGCAATAAATAGAAAGAAGACAAAATTCCAACTTCAAAGACACCTAAAAATCGTTTCTAGCTGGGAAAATAAAAAAGTTATAACGTTTTAAAAACATTATTTTTTTACTATATAATATTTTAAGTTTAATCTGTTATAATTTTTATGGCTATGGAATAAAATCATTACACAGACAGTGAATTCGTAATAAAAAGTACCTACCTTATAATTCGTTTGGAGTTTATATTATAGGTAGTCGAGCTACAAGAATCTTTGTTTGAAATTTGGAGCATTTGCTACTACTACTCTCCCTTATCCGCACCCAATGGTGCATAGGGCACTGCATTGGTACACCAAGTGCAGTGTCTCTTGATCATTTTATTACATGAAAGTAGGATGATCAGTCTTACGCTTCAGTCCCAGTCCAAGGTATCGCACATGAAATATTAATGTAAAAATAACATGTAAATAAATCATATTTCATCTTGACCCTCTACGGGAATCGAACCGGCGACCTCATACACGGTAGTAAAAATGGGCTACCACTGTGCTACGAGGTGAACATATGGATCATAATGGACTCGCACAATTCCCGAAAAATATATATTCTATTTGTATAATGCCGAATGAGTTTTAATTTTTTTTTTAATTTAATAATCATCATCACCATTACTTTACTATTACAGAATTGCTTCCCATGCACAGCATATGGATTTTTTAAATTCCAAAATGGCGGGCGTACCTTTTTTTCGTAAAATAAAGTAGGGTATCGTTTTAAGGGTTTTTAAGGGTGCTGATTTCGAATTTAGAGTTTATTTTTAAATCCAAGATGGCGGACGCAACGTTTTTTCATCAAATAAAGTTGGGTATCGTTTTAAGGGTTTTTAAGGGTCCTGATTTCGAATTTAGCTTTTATTTTTAAATCCAAGATGGCGGACGCAACTTTTTTTCATAAAATAAAGTTGGGTATCGTTTTAAGCGTTTTTAAGGGTCCTGATTTCGAATTTAGCTTTTATTTTTAAATCCAAGATGGCGGACAAAGCTTTTTTTCATAGAAGGATGTTGGGTATCGTTTTAAAAGGTTTTTGGGGGCCCTGATTTCGAATCTAGCGTTTATTTTTAAATCCAAGATGGCGGTCGTCCTTTTTTTTTCAGAAAATGAAGATGGGTATCGTTTTAATGGTTTTGGGGGGCCCTGATTTCGAATCTAGCGTTTATTTTTTATTCCAAGATGGCGGTTGTCTCTTTTTTTCACAAAGTGAAGAAGGGTATCGTTTTAATGGTTCTTGGGGGCTCTGATTTCAAATTTAAAGTTTATTTTGATATCCAAGATGGCGGACGCACCTTTTTTTCATAAAATGAAGATGGGTATCGTTTTTTAGGGCGTATGGGCGTCCTGATTTCGAATTAAGAGTTTATTCGGAAATTCAAGATGGCGGACACACATTTTTTTCATAAAATGAAGGTTTGCATCGTTTTTTAGGGCGTGTTCGCGTACTGATTTCAAATTTAAAGTTTATTTTGATATCCAAGATGGCGGACGCACCTTTTTTTCATAAAATGAAGATGGGTATCGTTTTTAGACGATACGGGCGTCCTGATTTTGAATTAAGCGTTTATTTTTAAATCCAAGATGGCGGACGCACATCTTTTTTATAAAATAAAGATTGGTATCGTTTAAAGGGTTTTGGGTGACCTGTTTTCGAATATAGAGTTTATATTTGAAATCCGACTTGACGGACGCACCTTTTTTTCATCTAAGAGTAAATTCCATTCATGCGTCGGACCTGCCACACACATTTAAAAAAATAAATGTCCAAGGGTAATAGAAGTTTATAACTTAAAAGATATTATGAAGTTATTATAATTCAGCCTTCTTTTCCATAAAACAATGCTTTGACAGCTCTATTTCCTGACTGAGCGGCTGATCCTTTCAAAACTTTGTCCATTTACCAATTTTAACTTTCTGTTGTTTTCAATACGCTTAATGGCCAAAGGGCAATTTTGATTCAAAATACGCCCGTGTCTACCTTTGCGTTTCAACGTGTTTAAAATGGAATAGAATAGAAAATAATATAAAAACGGAGCTTTTTACGCATTTCATCAAACTGGAATTCATTCAGTTTTTACCCTTCTTTTCCCTATCTTTTATGTTTTATGTCTCCAAACACAAGCTGTCTCCAAACACAAGCTGTTCGCGCTGCTATAAATACTGGAACAGCTCCGAATACTCGGCGAATCGAGCAAAGAAAAGAAGCTAAATAAAATAACATTCACGTGAAGTCAAAGTTGATAGGTACCCGGCGCGGATGTCTACATACAGGGGAAATAAAACATTTATTTCGTAAAGATACGATTCAATTATTTATCTAGCTGCTCGGTATATGCACTTTCTTCAGACAAATTTGATGATTTATGTAAATAGAACAATAAAATAATCTTGGAAAAACGCAAAAGAAAAAGCAAATTTTGAAGGAAACTGAAATGGAGACTTTTTTGATAATCTCGTATCAATAATAATTTAATTTTAAACAAACTGTTATTTTATCGTAACTACAAATTATTCGATGGCGTTATCCGTTTCGCGCGTCGCTATAAGGAAAATGCCATAGATTTTACAAGCTCTATACATCAGAAAACATTTAAGCTTATGTGTAGGTTCAAAACAGATCTCATACAACAATACAATACATACATACAAATAAGTAGGCAATGTTTAGATAGTAGCATTGATATATGGATAGTAGTCATTCCGCTGAGTCATCTCTTAACTTAATACGCACGTCTGGGTCAACATAGGTATTGAATTACGCGACAGAAGAGCAAATATTATTCGAAGCAATTAAAATTTACATGTTAATAATGCTAAAGTAATAGTTGTGTTAAAAAATATGAAATGTAGAGGTTCCTACCCCAGCATAATGGATCCGCCCGACACGTGAGCCGGCTCCGCCAAGGACACTACCAAGGACGGGCCGCGCGGGAAATTGCCGGCGGGAAAACACAAAAGGCGGGACGACGTTTATTTGAAATTTATCGAATATTCTATCCGGTGATTATGCGAAACGAATCTCGGATAGCGACATTTTGTTTACGAATTCACATTGTACCTATCCGTTTATTATCTACACACGTATATGATAAATATAAAATGTAGTACAGTATCTAAATAAGATATTTTTTGTTTTGAGTTAGTATTTTATTATGTGAAATAGTACATATCTCAAATTGGTAGAAATAATATATCGTTTATTTTAATCTGGTTTATGAACTTTAGGGAGGTATTCGTTATTAATTTGAAAAACTTTAAAATAAATTTAATTTTATTTATTAAACACCGTTGATGTTGATCGAATTTTTACCAAACATTTTCTTATATTTAACAACATTTTTTTAGTGCCTAAAAAATAACATGAGTTTAGTTTTACAATAGGTAAGTACGGAGTTGATTTTCACAATGGAGAATGGGGAAATATAGGTACACATTACAAAAAGGATCGTAAAAATGCACAATTTGATTTAGGATGTTTTCCTCAACTCTATTTACGCTCGATTTTCACTTTTAAAATCACTTCTAGCTCTTTTAGAAGATTTGCAGAAATTTCGGACGGATATCGGAAATCCCCCGCCGGACATCCCCGGACGCCCTTAACAAGAAAACGTGTCCGGGAAATCCGGTGTGCTAACCTTACCATACGGGTTAGGGCTAATAGTCACGCAGCATTTCAGTGAAATCGGACAGTAAAGTGTAGCAACCCGCGTCGCACATGTTCTAGTAGGTACCTTATTTTTAAGTAAAATCCGATCACATTTAGTGTAGGGCAAAAAAAGACTTCTTTTCTAGCCTCAATACTCCTTTAATCCTTCTCGCAATTGTGCTAAGTGTCACCTCGCATTTTAGTACAGCAAGATCATGCAAAGATGCCTGAATAGTATGACAAGGAACCTGCGTCGCACGACATGTTCTACGCGCACAACTACTGGCCGCACATCCGCATACGCGTGTTCACCTCGCCTGAGGAGTAGAACCTCCTTTAACCGTTCCCGTGCACATGTGCTAAGTTTCCCGTCGCATTTCAGTACAACAGGACCGGGCAGGGCTGCCAGTGTAACCAGGCCGCCATGCTGATAGCGGGCGGGGCGGCCAGCGCGCCGCGCGAGGTGTTCAAGACGCACAACTGGCCCCACATGCCCGTGCGCGTGTTCACCTACCTGGCGGGCAGCGACGCGCCGGGCGCCGCGCACATGCAATGGATAGCGTGCTCCAACAAAGGTAAACTATATAGCCTTGGAAACCAACATTTTCTGTGTATGCAGAAAAAGAAAACGAAAAAGTGATCACAAGATCATCGATGTAATCTGTTTGTAAATCGCGTAATTAATAAGCGAGATACAATGATTTTAAGTTTGAGTTAGGTAAATGCGATCGGTGACATTTACGCTGTTTCTCGCTTATTTACCGTCTGATTTACAAACAGATTTATCTGGCGTGTACGAACAAACATATTCCCTAGTTGTCAATAGAGAAGTAGGTACAACCAAACATCACAATTTCAACAGAATAATGTAGACATCTCGTGTGATCCGTATCATAGAATACTCTTGAATTATTCCGTTTATTTCCGCACAGGTTTCTACGCCCGTATCAACAGCCACGAGGAAATCAGAGACAAGGTGTTCAACTTTGTGTCGGTCATGGCGCGTCCTATGGTCATGTACCAGGCTGATCACCCCATACAGTGGAGTCCGACATACGTTGGTGGCAGGGTAAGAATTTTTATTATGTGTTAAAAAAATCTAGCTCCCAAATTTCTTAGAATATCATGTTCACTCTACTAATTGTATTATTTTTCTGATATTTTTTTATAATACTGCAATTTCACGATAACAGATTTTGTTTACTTATGAATTAGTTACCAAACCATGAAATTAGTACTTATCCGGGAAAGCTGGTATAGAAATTATTATTTTCTAGTGTCACTAAGAGCCCCCGCAGACTAGAGACTTTCTATCGGGCGATAGTTCAGTCGGGCTTTTAATCAGTATGAAGATGTATGCAAGTGCGCATACTACAACTATCCGGTATTGGCCGATTGCTAAGTTTAATAGGCCTTGCGATTGCCTTTAAACTATCCTATCGATAAACTATCGGCCGATAGCTTAATCAGTATGGCGCTCTTCCACGGGCGCACACTTGCCGATCGTTTAATCGGGCGATAGCTTTCTCCTTCGTAGTATTGCAGCAATAATAACTTGTTTCGACAATATCGCTCTTCAAAAGTCGTTTATTAACTGGAAAATCATTCGAGAGCAGTTGGCCTGACACTCATCACCAACCCGACTGTTTTGTTGATTCAGTGTGCGCGCTAGCAGCCCAACCCAACTAAACTATCGCCCGATAGAAAGTCTCTAGTCTGCGGGGTACCTAATTCGATATGAGACTGGCGACTTTCTCTCCTTCCAGGACTTTAAATTGAGAATGAAATGTATCACTGCGCAGTGCCAATCTTTGCACCAACGAACACAGCGCGCAGCGTCTTGAATCTTGACTATTTCTTGTGTTAATCCCTTAAGAGACCAACTAAACTAAATGTGAAATTGGACAGGGCAGGAGGGGGGTAGGACAAATTGTAGAAATTTAGGAAGGCAATACAAACCTCAATCATTCAAGTATTCACATTATCTGTTGGGTGATAAAGTATATTGACATATTGACATGTAGATGCAACATAGATATTTTTATAATCGCCAAACTGGCCAAAACAAGTTTTTTCGTAATAAAAGTACTGCCGATTGCGGATAATATATTCGCAGGCGCAATGGAAGAGGTAGATTGGGAGGCGCGAAGTATAGAGCTCGAGAATAATTCTCCTTTATGAATGCGAGTCAGTGTTGTTATTTTACCAAGCATTTTTCGTGATTTCGCATTTTTATGGGAGCTGGATCTAGAGAAATACCTAAATTATACGTTAAACAAAAGATGATCTTATGGTGATAAATTACTACATACATTGTTAAATACCGTCCTTAGTAGGATTCCTGACCCAATCGCGTACACAAATTAAAAAATTATTGTAATAAATAGATCGGAATTGTGATAAAAA
This sequence comes from Micrasema minimum, assembly GCA_022494985.1. Lineage (NCBI taxonomy): Eukaryota > Metazoa > Arthropoda > Insecta > Trichoptera > Brachycentridae > Micrasema > Micrasema minimum. The sequence goes on from JAGVSP010000796.1 coordinate 83,673, forward strand.
TTTAAGACAGATGACTAAAATAATTTAGTGTGTACAAATATTTCTGATAAGAGGTCCATGTTTGTGATTTTTCCATTAATTTGAGGTTTTTTACAAGAATCACGTATAGGTTTTTAAACAGCTTGATGAAAATATGAGCTTTACATCAAAAAATTCCTAAAGCATACTTCAAAACCAAAAATAGTGATATATTTCACGTAGTTCCCCATTTTAAAACTCTCTCTATTTCGGTTTTATAATGATGGATTGTTATTTTTCTAGGGCGAGGGTCTTGCTGATAGATGGACAGGGCCAACTAATGACCTCCGTCACCACTCCAATCTTCGATGAGAGAAATCACGACAGTAAGTTTTCAGTTTTAATTTATTTTATTTTTTAGTGCTTGCCACACACACAACATCATGGTTTATATTACCCAACAAACCATCATACTCAAATCGGAAGCGCACAGTTTACACCCAGCGCTGTGCAAGCGGTATCCTGCAAGGGCTTCGAATCCTCCGAATAATAATATTAATATGATTTATACTATGAAAATTTACTGGTTAGAAAGATGATTTATTTAAAAAATATGACAATGCAAACACACTTCTCGTCGATATCTAAAAAGTGTAAAAAAAAACATTTGTATAGTGCTACATTCCAGAGAGAAAATCAAGGACTCCAATTGTATGGAGAACCAGCCGCGGTCACGTGACATCGCGTCCTGATAATTCCATCAAACCAATGTTTTCAAATTAACAATAAGCAGATAGATAAACTTACTATTACTAACAGACTGTAAGTAGTAGTACATTTATTAATTTGGTTTTCAGCAAAGAGAAGCAAATCTACTGGGTGTTGTGGGTACTGATGTCCCTATCGATCAAATAAAGAAGCTTGTTCCTCCATACAAGGTAACTAACTTAATAAATCTTATATTTAGTTTTTAAATTCCATGCATTTCGTAAATTTAAATACATTTAATAAAAAAATTATACATGGTTACATTCCCTGTACCTAAACAACTCTAATTCGTTCTTGAGAATGAGATTCATATCCGCTTAAGAAAATACATTGTGAACAGAATGAACATTTGAAAAAAACATATCCTATCTTGATTGATATTATTTATTTGAATATAAAAAATCGTATTTTGAGCAGTAATATATTTATATATGTAAGAACATCATTTTAAATTGATGAGCCATAATGTGGTATCCTTTTTTCAGCTGGGAGCAAATGGAATACTCATTTATTATAAACAACAATGGCCATGTTCTATATCATCCTGAATTACGTCTTTTGGTGAGTAATATTAGTTTTATTCGGAGTATACAATTAATATTTATTATTATTATTCAATGTACTTCATAATAATTACATAAATTGAATAAAACAAAAACATAAAGCTATAAATTATTGTATTATGAAACTAAGAACGACGTGAACACAAAATGTGGTCGCAAAATGGAAATTTTTACATTTTATTACTGAAAAAAAAAATAAACTCGTAATTAATTTTTCCTGAATGAGTCATGTAATAAAATGATCAAGATACACTGCACTTTAGGTGTCCCGATGCAGTGCCCGGTATGCAACAGATAGGTTGCGGATATGGGAAAGTGTAGTAGTAAACCTTAAATCAGGTCTTCTTTTTTATACAGAATTTACACTTTTTCAAATATTAGCAGCCTAAGTAACAAACAATTTTATTACGTATCCATTTTTTATATTTTCTGCTACAAATGTTTCAATTATTCAGGATACTAACCAAATGTAGTTTCTTTATTTTTACAGTACAAACAATGAGGAGGGACGTCGCGGCGTAAAAATTTTCTTGAATATTAAAGTAAGTTATCGTTTTTATGTTTGTTTAGCCCTCTTAGTTTTTTTTAGTTGTTAATGGTAATAATATTATGTATATTATATAAATTTAATAATTTTGTTAACAGTATACTGAAACATTGAGACCACTATACAGCAGCGTGGACATATCAGAAATGGAAACTATCCGAACAAGAAGCCACTCCACGAGAGAATCACTCTTTACTTCTTGATGTAAGTTACTTTATTTTACAATAAACAAAATTAATGCTTATTTTACTCCATCCGATAGGCAATCAACATAACCGTTTTGCAAAGATATTATTTTAAATATCTACTGTAGATCTTCACCTTACTGTAAATACAATATACAATGAAATATAAATACTACGTAGACACAATTTAATCTTCGGTTATTGAGTAAATTCACGAAAGCACAATATTCTTTCTGATTTATTTTCTTTTTCAGAGTTTACAATTTTTTTTAAGATAAACTCGGAGAAAATGCACAGTTTCATGATGTATTAACACTATAAATTAGCGACCAAAGATAACTTATTGCGCCTACATAATATTAGTTTATAGAAACGGCTACTTATTTATTTATTTCTGGATGATTTATAAAGTGCTATTTTTGCGATAAATCGCCTCAAGATATGCAATTTGTGCATGTTATACAATTTGGTTAGTAAAGAAAAACCATGGATCCTAAAAAATATTTCAAGCTATTTGAACTTGAATTATTACTAGCAATTTCATAAATTAAATTATATAATTATTAGTCCGAAAATAAAAAGAAACGTTTAAAGAAACGTTTCTGAAATGATTATAGAATGTAATCAGTATTGGTTTTTGCAGCTGCGGAATGAGATGATAGAGCAGAAGGAGGGTGATACGGAGGTGGCTGTGAAGGTTCACTATGAGGAAATGAGGCGAGTGTCAACACGAAGGCAGAGGTACTTCTACGCTCCCATAGAGGGCACTCCATTTTCCCTCGCCGTGGTGTTGCCAGACGGGTACGGGATGTACGAACTCCTGGCCGAGCAGGAACTACGCCACAGTCCTATCAATGGTAACACTCATTCATTTTTAACAATCTAAATAAAATATATTATGATACCACAGCTTTGCTTCATGTTTAATACATTTTAATTAAATAAAATTTACACATGGATATCAGATACAGGGCAAAATGAGGAACAATGTCAAATTACATCAAATGGCCACTAAACCCATCAATGACAGGTCATAAGTCTTGCGAACATCTAGATATTCATATTTCCTTCCGAAATTCTCGTCTCTTTTGAGCTATCAAATATAATCTAAATTTAGTGTTAAATTGCAGTAAAACAATAGGCCAAACCCAGGCTACATAATATACTTACTTTGATCTCAGGAAATTGAACCTTAAAAACTCGTATGTAAAACAGTTTTAATCAGCACACCTCAGTAGGAACACAAAAATGTTATTCCTCGACCCACTAAATTTAAAATGAACGTAATTCCCGTTTTCAAAAATTAACCATTTAATTTTCTAAAAAAAATTATCAAAAAAATTTCAAACACTTTGTTTTTTGCAGTAACCGAATACTTCAAAGGCGATAACTGGAAAGTGCATCCTGATTGGTAAGTACATAAATTTATTAATAAGAAAAATACACCTTTATTAATAGAATTATGATTCATTTATCACTTCTGAAAAACCAATAAGTTTCAGTTTATTAGTTCAGTTTAGTTTATTTTCAGATACATAAATAAAATATGGTTCGACTAACATAGACCTAAAGATATATCTAGAAGCAAACATCTTTTGATAAATATTCTATAATACCCATGAATAAGAATTTAGTTAACAAGCCAATTAGTTTGCATTCATTAGACCATTAGAGAATATTGTATATTATAACAATTGTATTAATCTGTACAGGGTGTACTGCGAGTACAACTCTGCATCCGAAGTAAGCTTCACATCTGCTGAGGAGCGGCTGATTCACTTCCTCGCCCGCGCAGGCCGGCCCGGCTGGAAGTGGATGTCTCTCCGCCCTCGCTCCCCATCGCGCAATGATCACCACCACTTCAAGAAGCAGGAGAAGGACTCTTACTACTGTGAGTATATTGCAGACAAACAAACAAAACCAATAAAATCTATAGGGATAAGGCCAGTGTTCCCGAGCCCATCACCACCTTTAGGTAATAAACAGCCCTAGAGAAACCATTTTACTTTTTAAATAGTAATCAAAACAAATCAAGGCTAGGGGCATCGCTCCAGTAAGAAAATATCGCAATGCCTCTGCCCTACGTTCCCCTTGGGCTGGGTTCCAATCTTTAGATTTCAAGATCGTTTGAACCAGACAGAAGGGTCCTAATCCCGTAGAAAGCTTCCATGATTTGATTGATTAATTTATATAAAATAATATTAATAATCTGAAAAATAAAGATGAACTCTTTTGTAAAATTGTGAAATTGTTTCAGGTGACAAAACGCTCGTTCAGTCACTCGTGAGAGATGCAATGGTAATTGAAGGACTCGAGGCTCGTGCAAGTCACACTGGGCACAAACAGTAAGCAAATATTACATGTATATTACATCTTCTGTTAAGAAAAAATACCCCTAACTTCTGTGAGGTACCCAATGGCACTACATGCAGTGTACAATAATAATTAATTCTTTTGTATACGCACTAATTAACGTTTTAGAAAGAGGTTTGACTCCTCTCAATTATGTCCATTATTTCAAATAATACATTTTTTTATGATTCTAGAACATAAAATACATATTTATTGAAAATTTTTATATAATATTATTATACTTCAAAATACACATAATTATTGTATTTTATAAAACCTTTCTTTAAAGTTGCCTAAAAAATATGCATCAATCTATAGAATAATTAAATATATGTTTTGGATAAGAGCCACCTCTAAGCTATTTTTTTTCTTCTTGAAAATTATAAAGAGAATAATGAAATATATATTAATGTCCCAATTTCAATTTAATTTTAAAATATTTGAAGCATGATTTATATGATTTTGAATGGATGTTTACTAACGCACTATATGTCTATGCACCTCATTAGCCCGATAGCCACATTGATGGCCCTTCTGAGCAGGTAAAGTAACCGTGTGAATAGGAGTTTACCCCGTATACTGTTTATTGCTAGCAAAACAATATTTTCATTTGAAAATGAAATTAAATCTTGAAAGCAATATGTGTTAAATTTTTCATGTTGATAATTTAAAATTATATACTTGGTAATTTCTAAGTGTAAAACACATTGCTATTATATTTGCTGTATAATAGGTATATGATTTGATGAACTATAATATTCATCGTAATATTATTTCTGTTAATTAAACAACTCCTTTACTTTGATAACTTTATATACTTTTTATTTTCTTGTATACACAAACACAACATTTTTAAACAGAATCCGGGAAAGTTACAAAGAACTGCAAACAGAGTTGCCAACATAAGAATTAAGAAAATACTAACTATAAATGTATAAAAGTACCTACCTACTTAACAATTTCATTACAAATTTAAAAATAGGCAATTACTTAAATAGCAAATCAACCACAAAAACATGGTTAATTCTGGTTCTACAATAAAATGATATACCTATTATGAGTGCAAGTCATATAAGTGTTGGTGTATATAGTTTTCTGATAAACATAGTGTACAACCATAATTTTTTTATATTGATGACAATTTTCCTTTTATCAACTTACCTACACTGTTTGTTACTGTTACTGTTTGGAAGCACTAGATAACCAAATGGAAAATTTTATTTATCAAGTTTTTAGCTTGCTTTTTAGATCACTTGATACATAACTCCATTTTTCCCTTTTTTTCACATTTTTAAAATATTTTTCATTCAAAGGTTTTTAGGCATTTGTTGCACTGTGGAAAAAAAAAGTGATCTTGCTGTTTGCAATATTTGAATAGTGCTATGCTATGGACTCTTAATTTAACATTTTTAATTTATTGTTATAATATATAAGAGTTTTTAAAAAGTGAAAGACTCCTAGGGGATAGAGAGTTTACAAGTGATCTTAAGAAAGTGCCATAAGAATATGTGGTGCTTAGGTCATTTGTACATGTAAGATATGCTAAATGCTAACCCTCCTGTACTGAGTTCTGGTTAGAATTTGTTACACCTCATATTTTCGCTAGATCCCTACTTAGTGCAAAATATATATAAAATATCTATTTACTCAGTAATTTTTAATGTTTATGGAAGTAGAGAATACCTACTACCTTTTTTCACAAAAGTCTGCCTAGTGGGTATACAAAATAGATTCTTTGTCTCTAAAACATATTATGTTTAATCTTCATAGGTATTTCCCAAAGCAAAGTATTACGAATAATTAATAAATAAATAAAAATAATTTAACAATATTTTGAATGTATACAAATACTTGTAGACAAATTACTGGATTATACCCATGCTGGGCTGATATCAGATATTATTGATAATCCACATTCGTTTCCTGAGTTTCTCTGTCTCTGTTGGGATATCAATAATACCAAAAATAATTTATTTTACGCCTTTTGCAAAATAAATAACAAAGGGTATAAAAAAATTACTCACATTGTTAAAATTGGTCCAATTTTATAATTTAAATGCGAAAAGTGTTTTCACTTTTCAATTAAATTACTTCTTATTTTAAAGCTTCGTTATTTTTAAAGAACTCTTTAAAAAAAATTTACTTCTCATTTAATTTGTTTCTTTAAATTAGCAACTTACTTTTCCTTGTATTTGTGATGGGTACTTATTTAGGAACAAGGTTGATGTAGGCACGAGGAATTTAAGGAATTTAACTGTTAAGGACGTAACATGGTGTAACAAAACTCGTAGTACAACCCGAAAACTGGTGAATCTACATCATATTTGGAGTCAAATGTGTAACGTGACTTGAATCTAAGCTCAAAAAAAGTTTTTTTTTCTTATAAAAGCTTTTATTAGTACCGCAGATTAAGTAAAATTGCACAAATTCACATTAAAATGCTGTTTTTTTTTTTTTGTTTGTGGATAGTATTAATTTGACCTAAATACATGATATTTGATAACAACTTGCAAAAATTTATCTAAAAAAAATCAACTTCGTGCTCGAATTTCTCAAAAACTATGGGTTAAATAAAAAAATCGAATCGAATTAATATTATGTTGATTCACTGGTTTCCCCCTTGTACATCGAGTTTTGTTACACCGTGTATATTAAGTGTGTACCCTTCAACTGAAAAATTATTAAAATTATATTATCAATTATAAATACCTACTAATTTAAGGAATATAATATTATTATAAAAAAATATGTATTTTTGGACACCGATGACAGTGGACAAGGAGAATATTCATTGACCTCTCAGCTGATCTCCACGGATATTTTAGTAAATTTTCAGATAAGTTCTGACTCACACAATGGAGAATGAAATCTAATAGAAATTATCTTTCTCTCTATAGTACATGTGCTTTCACTTAAGGATTGACCTGTTCTGCGTAGGTACCTATTTATATTGTCATAGTAGGTACACAATATGCATGACAGTGTTACACAATTTTCATTCAAGCAAATCGGAAAAACTGTAAGTACCTATTTTGCATAATAATTTTTTTTTATTGCAGCAGCTGGAATTAACCAATATTTTACTGAGCTTTCATTCCGGGGATATTTATTACTAAATAAAAAATGGGTGCCTGATCACATAATACCAATCAAAAATTGAATAATGCTTATGTACACATTAATGAAAGTCTTAAAATTGGATAAAACTGTTTTTTAAAAAATGTGTTTTGTTTTGAGTACTTTTCATTTTAATGGATGGTTGGGGATGCAATGTTTAAAAAAGTTAAAAATGATTAATGGATTAACAATAGTTATATGGAGAAAAAAAAATGTTACTGAGCATGTTAAATACACTAGTCGTACTAAATTCAAAATATCTTTCGTAAAGATTTTCCTTCTACGAAACCGAAATGCCTCTAACTTGGGAATCGACGATATTTTTAATATTTCTATTTTGTTATTTTTACTATCTCCTCAATCACTCATTCCAGATGCCTTAAAGTAAAACACAACATGAAATTTTGATTGGTATTTATCCGCACTTTGTGTAATAATGTAAAGGAATGAACTAAGAATGTATTTAATTTGCAGGCAAGGATATGAAATGTTTGGAGTAACACTTTCCTTTGTCGCCACTCGGAGTGGACTACTGAGATGGACTGAGCACATTCCTCGGAATCCAGATTCTAGTGAACCGTAAGTAAACCCAGCCCAGAATGTATAAAAAAATTAATATGGAGTCAATGAACGAGCTTAACATTGCCGCGCCGTCTTAAAATTTCTGCTTGTACTTATCTACACATAGCGTCATTCCATGTTTCATACTTCCACGTGCCGAACGGTAAATGACAAAACGGTTTTTAAAAAAGATATATTTTTTTAAGAATAAACGAAGTCACAAAATGAGTTGAGGAAACATAAAAAAATTCAACTATTATCAAACAATAAAATCAAGGTAAAATATTTATTTAAGTAGTTTAAATTTGTATTGCTTTTATATGAAAATAATGTACACCAGATTGAACGAAATATTGTGAAATTTTTATTTTATGAAGTAAATATTCATTTTGTAGGTGGGTATATGCACATTTGAGGTTTTTTAAATTCAAATTTTAACAAATAAAAAAATATAGATGGCCACATAGGAGATTTTACTCAATGATAGAGAAAAAAATCACTTTTTTTTTTTTATCATAAAAGTGAACGACACATTGATCGAGGTATGAAACATGCGACAAAATTATAGTTTATATTGTCTCCTCTGTGATTGGGCTTATAATTCGATTGCAGGCACTTCAGCGAGATATACCACAAGGCGTTTGATTCCCCCTGGTACAAGCGGACGGTGGACCACCACAACATCGAGCCCGAGAGCTTCGTGTTTTCCGTGCCCTTCAGGGAAGGGCCGCTGCAGGGGGAGCAAGAGCCGCTGGTCATGGCCACGCACGCCGTGTTCGTGGAGCACCGCGGCCACCGCGCCCCGGCTGCAGTGGTCGGCCTGCACTTCCAACTGCACACGCTGGCCAAACATTTTGTCAACATTACTTCTGCCGTAAGTGGACTTAGTCGTGAATGTTCATTTGCAGAAGCAAAATGAATACCAACGAGAGCTACATAAAGTGCCTTAACTACATTTTTTCAGTTTTGGGGTATTATTAGTATTAGTAATATCTTTATATTTATATGAATAATGAACAACAAATTTACAGAGGGATCATTATGTAGTTTGCGTTGTTACCTACAGAGGTACCTACATAACAAGAGGTACCTACATAACATAACTGAGATGTCAATTATTGCAACAGTGCAACAGTGCAATAATTGACATCTCAACAGAAAAGAGCAGTTTGGAAGGGAATATGGATATCTAAGCGTTTACAGAGCTTCTGACCTGTTATCAGCTAGGTTTAGTGGCTACTTGATGTATTACAACCTTCTCCATTCTGCCAAATTTTTTATATCCATATCTACCAATTATCAGAACTTGTATCTATATAAACAGTGAAATGGTGCGACGCTTCGCATGTGAATTCTCAGAAAAATTAGCTGGTAAAAGTTAACACATTGAAGAGTCACCTTCAGGCGTTTCTTAGTAGGTGATATAATTCTGTAAGAATCTCACTTATAGTCATAAAGGTTTCTGCTAAAATGCTTACATTTTTCTTAATGGATGACAGAAAGAATTCACATATTATATGTAAAGCGTCGTGCCATTTCACTGTTTATATACAAGCTCTAATTAACTAATCTAGTTTACTAATTTTTAAGTTGTTTTATATCATTATCACCATTTGCTGCATTATGTCATAATATATTAATTACATTTGCTAATTACAAAATGAGTTATCATGTTGACTACGTAGGTACATGAATATAATCTTATTTATCCAGTGTACTGGCGGATCCGACAACTGCAAAAAGAACTGCGCATCTCAAGATTTGGATTGTTACATTTTGGATGACAACGGCTTTGTTATTCTTTCTGAAGAAACAAGTCACACAGGACAATTCTTTGGGCAAATAGACGGAACAATAATGGATTCTCTTGTCCAAGACCGTATTTATAGAAAAGTCCCTCTGTACGATTACCAAGGACGGTGTCCTAATGGCAAGAACCCCTACAGTGCCAAAGGAAACACATTAACAGTAAGTATGCAACTACAAGTTTTCATCATTTGATCAAAATCCTAATTGAATTATTAAAGCAATAATAAGACATTTTAATTCTGCATAATTTATAATGGCGAACCATCAGTATCTAGCACAATAATCTACATTTAAGAAATGGATATAAAGTAAGCTAAAATTGGCACAAGCAAGTCAATATGATTCTTTTTTATTTAAAAGAGTGCTGGTTATTTAAAAACCGTCCGGTTCCTATGTATCACCCTGTATGAAAATATATGTATAAATTGATTATAGTAAAATTATATGTTTTTACTAAGAATATTGCATTATTACTTACAGTCAAAACAACCATTCCAGTGGTTTATGAAATGGATTTGGAGATTATCAACCATGTGGTTCCCACTGTGGAATTCAGCTCACGGTCGAGCACACTCTTACGCACAATATGATAGTAAGTAGAAAATGTTTTCCGCCAATATATATATAATATAACAGGAGTCAGAAAGAGTACTTCTACTTTTTTGCTGAGTGTCAACAAAAACGAGAATAGATGAGAAACATTAGTAATGAAAATCAAGAATAAGGGATCTGTGTTCTCATCATCGTCAACTCTCATGCACTCTCGGCTTCGTCAACTCTCATGCACTCTCGGCAAGAATGTAGAGGAACCCAAATAATTTCATAAACACCTAGAGTAAGCATCTCAATTTAACTAAATTAATGTATTTATTCAATGGGTGGTGGCTCAGTTTGAATCTAAAGATCCCCAATCTAATCCCCACTTGATTAGTATTTTCATTGAAAATAGTGTTTACAAATTATTAAAATATGTGCACATTTCATGAGATCGCTTCAATATTTTTACTTATTTACCACTCATTTATCTTCAAAGATCTTTAAAATTTTAGTACTTTTATGAAACTTTACAGTATTTAATATCCATAATAACTTTATAGTATATGGTGAACAAACATATGGGGATTACGAAGATGAGAATCCCCCGGAAGAAGGCCCCCCTCCACCGCCGGTGCGGGTGCCTACGGAACCCCCGCCCCCGTCGCCCGCTCCGCCCCTGGGCCCGAGCCCCCCGCAAACAATGCCGCCCCTGCCACCGCCCCCGGGGGGCGCTGGAGGCGCGGCAGGCGGCGGGGCCGGCGTGCGAGCATGCGACAAGCGCACCGACCTCTACGTACTCCAGGCAGAGAGACTCAACATGAGTCAGCCACTCAAGGGGAAACTCACCAACTGCCATGTCACTGGCTGTGAAAGGTAAACAAATGTTGTTTCTACTCACAGGTAAGAAGATTGAGGCTAAACTTACATGGAGCACTAACCAAAATCAGTTCAAAAGAGGACATAAAGTATCTAATTTGGCAGTGATTGTTCCCCATACTACTTTCCGCCAATACTACTATCTGTCAGGTAATCATTTGGTGATTATTTATACTTAAACATGGATTTTAATAAACATGCCACGTATTTGTACAACTAATTACTAAAAAACATAGAAGCAAAACTTAAAAATTGTGGTTTTTGTTACACCAACAGTTCAGGATATATTTAAGAAAGCCAATACTAACACATAAACAAATAATATGTGTAATATGAAGTTATTTAAATGTGTTCGTAAAATCGCATGGCCTGATAGGTTCAAAGTTTTTCCCGCCATAAATAATACTGTGACCATATTTATTTATTCAATTATTTACGGTACAAGTATTAACTAGGTATGAATTAATGAGAGAAAACAATAAATATGATCATGTAAACTAATAAATTATTATTGTTTTTATCTAGACCGTTTAGCGTGCAGAAGATTCCACATAGCAATCTAATCCTGCTAGTGGTTGACACACTGTGTCCATGTGGGGCCCAACTACTGTTCTTACTAACTCATAACTTTTAGCGTAACAACTAATCTTTACTATTCTCACACGGTGTTACAGGAAATTGAAATCCAAGTTTGCGGAGGTTGCAGTTCGCTGTTGTTATCTAGCAGTGTAATGATAGTGACCTTAGCGCTCTTCCTCTTCACGTGATCTTCGATGGTCTGCACAACTCTCTACAATTAATGTCCATTAAGAAATTCTGTAATACTTACTAAATTAATGGATATAATCCTATTAAAAACGCGCAGAATCAACCAGTAAAGAATCCTCAAATAGATACATAAATATAATGGGCGTATTCACTTGGGGATATTCTAAACTAAACCTTGCCGGAGTGAAAACGCCAAAACAGTTATAATCGAATCCCTGTAACGAAATCTGAGAAACGAGAGAAAAAATTGTTAAGTGATTAAAGATATAATCAGATCTACTAGAATACTAGAGAAAATGTGACAAGAACATTTTATAAAAGTGATGTTATTATCAAATGACCTAATATTGAATATTGTCGTTTGAAATGAAATCCATTATATCTTTGTTAAAAAACTTTTAAATGTATTATTAGCATTGGTACTTTATAAAATATTTTCTGAATGTATTTGTGACATAACTGTAAATAATGTTAGGTAAAATATAAAAGTAACTTAGAACCTAATGATACCGTAATATATTTACTCATTCATTCAAGTTGAGCTTACTTTATGTGGAGTCAATTGCTGCGTTTCATTCTCTCAAGTTGTGATGTAATTGTAATTGGTATGATCAATAAATAGCAAAACAGAATCAGGTAACTAACCTTACCCTGTGCTTCGAGCCATCATTCTTCAATGTGAGGAAATTGTATACTCTGAAACTCCAAACATAATATTTATATTTAAATTAAAAACATTACTTTTTTTTGGTGTTATTGTGTCGTAAATTACCATATGTTAGCTTTTTATTTTTGTAATTAGAAATTTGGACAGATGTTCCAACAATGTTCTCCTTATTCACTTTAGAATAAAAAGTACATAATATTATTTACACAATCCTTCAACTAATGTTATGAATTTAAAAAATGTGAACTAAGGACTGCTCTAACTTTGATAAGTGTGTGTTAACAAAAACAGTTTTAAAGTTACAATAAACAAAAGCTAAGTATTAAGGAAAGTTAAATTACGGCATAATTAAAAAAAATCTTATTCTTAAATAAATAAAAATATGCGGTGCTTTTTAATTTTATTACAATATCAATAGATTTTGTAAAGGTGTGTACATACATTAGTTCATATCTACTTCACATGGGCCGGATGATTTTTATTATAGAGGTGAATAAGGATAAATTTAAACATTTTCCTAGGAAAAATAATACAATTAGAATGCACCAAATGACATAAGTTTGCACTATATGTAATAGTTACTATGGATACCAATGTTAAATATACATTTTGTAAGAAAACTTGGCAAGTTTGGTGGGAAACCAAGGACGCGAAGTGGTGAAGCGTATAGGGATAGCTACAATGTCTCCTTGACAATAATGTTTTTATATTGCGAGCTGTCCAACAGTCCAACATACAGAGAGTAGAATAGTGAATGAATACTGTCATATGATTATAGTGTACGAAATTATCAGTTTGGTATTTACTTCAAGTATTAGATCCATGAAAGTTATCTTCCGACAAATAATAAGTAGTTAATACGAACATTTCAATATCACTGAAATATGTATTTCATTATGTTAGGTAGTGATTTATTCCATTTGTTTCTTACGTAAATAAGATTAGGTAACTAACTATATAAACATAACATGTATTTTGAGATAATTTTATTCTAAAAATTCTCGTCATTTTGGTAAACATTTTAAGGACGAATTAGAAAACTGCCGCAATACTCTAATATAATAAATTTGAAATGAGTAATTGAGTATGTAAATAATATTGTTACGAAATTTTCAGAAATAATATTTTACTTAACCGACCAGTTGTAGGAGTCAATCGGTTAGTGATGAACGAACAATAATTTTTTACAGAAATCCAGAACATTTCTGTATGATGAACCTAAAGTTGAATATGGTGTAGGAGTAGACCAGACACTAAGGTAATCGCTGCCAGGGTTTTGCGGGATTGTTATATTTGTTTGATTGTTATACCCCACATTATGATTTTAATTTTTTTGTGCGTTATTTTGCATCTCAAATTAGATTAATACACATCCAACAGCTGTAAGTTATCTAATAAAGTATTTTACTACTATACAGACTGTATACTCTGGATCTGGATGCAAATATTATCGTTTTCTTATTCATATCAATCATTACTAAAGTACATGTTTTTAAAAACTGATTTATCAAAACTCATAATAAAAAATAAATGTTGCAATTGGCTGTTTGTTGTTAAATATGTATGTGTTGAATGTTACGATTTAAACAATAATTGAAATAATATAAATGAAAGAGGTTAGTAAGTGTAGCATAAGGAGGAAGGGTGTATATTACAAATAGGGAGTAACACTATGTTACCAGCGGCCTGTCTCGTAACTGCTTGCGGCAAGCAGAGTCTTCCATTAAGTGATTTAAGCAATCTTCTATCATAGTTGTACTTATTTCATAATTAGCTACATATCTAGAATAATTTCTTATTCAACTTTTATTCCTCGCAAAGGAAATTATACTATACATGTGACCCTAGTACATTCTGTTTCTCTGAAAACGACAGGAAATGTTCAAACAACTGGTGTTTATTGGGTAAGACAGAATTACATTAGGTACCATAATGACGGGAGGAGATAAATATAATACCTAGTTAAACCAAATTACATATTTCCGTGAATTTATCGTGCTCACTTAGATATTCTTTTATTATAATGTTTGTCATCATATCATGTTAAAAATATTCCTGTTAATATTATCCAGTTAACCATTTTTGTTTAATAAATTTATTTATAATCATATCAATTTTGACTTACAAGAATAAAGAAATACTATCAACCAATAACGCATTTTTATTTCAAGCATCAATAATTAATGTATCTAAAAAATATACACACAATTAAGTGTTTTTTTATGGAGGTACTAAAAACACTTGTGTGGCTAATCGTTTGGCATTTAGAAGCTATTTTATTTATTATCAAACTCTATTAAATTTAAGTAATAACGTACTGTGGGTAAAATACTATCCATATTAATAAGGTCTCTATTGAAAACTAAATTGTACATATTTTGATACTCGACTTTTTTTACAAAAATTATTTAGGCAATTCTTTTTGGGCAAATTGTTTTAAATCTTCTTTGAGCTACAAAATGATGTTTTGATGTTTATTTAATTTAAATATAAATAAAAAAGAAATATCTAATTTTAAAAAAAAACTAAATTCATATATTGTGTATTTTAAAATAGTATAGTATAAATATGAATATAATATACATGAGCGATTGTAGATACTAGAAATGAATACCCTCGGAATTGAATGCATGTAAAAGTTGCATGAAATCATCAATGTCCATGGTTCTTGCCCTTTTCTGATCAGCTCCCAGTTTAGTTAAAATCTCTTCTACTTTTATCTTGATATCAAAATCACTTGGTATATCCTAAAATCAAATGTAAGATTAGCGTTCAAAACAATCAATTATAATTTTATGAACAACATTTTGAGTGTGTCCAAATAATTGTAGACAAAAACTGGATTTCCTTTCTCCAGAAAGAAAACATTTCTGGAATTTGCGATTTTAAAAAAAACTTACACACTTTTGTTTTGGAAAAGTTTTAAAAAGTCAAATCTTCAAAAGTCATCTTCAGAAAGTTGCTTAGCAATTTATTACAGGTTACTTATATAAACAAAAAAGAATTAATGCTTATGAAATGTTTTTTATATTATTTTCAACTGCTTTTGAGGAGAAGCATGGAATCTACAAGTATTATGACGATATGAAAATAAGTTGGTATAATAATTTCTTTATTTTATTGGGTGCCAAAACACCTAAAATATTTAACAGGCAACTATAATAGAGAAAGACAAGATAAACAAAGAGAAAAAAACCTTCTTCTCCCTCTTGAAGAGGTATAGTACTTACAATATTATTCATTGAACAATGAACTTTGTAGTTTTTCTCAAGTGTTATTAAGGTGGCTGTTTGCTTGAAGGAGGCTGATAGGGTTTTATTTTTCCGAACAAAAGCTATCCTCGTCAAGCCATCCCATTCCCTAAAGTTTATAGGTGGAGGAGGATTCCTCGGCTCTATTCGCACAACATTAGATTCTACCTTCGGTGGCGGGCGGAAGTTATTTTTTCCAACCTAAAAATTATTAAAAGGCTAAAAATGATGGACATAACAAATACTTAAGTACAGGTAAATATTATAATAAATGTATATTAATAATAATACCATAAGAAGTGTTGTAAAACAAGTATTGCAAAATCTACAGGTTTTTTGGTTTATTCATGATTATTATTAATTTAATTACATCCTTATCAAATACCTAAACGTTATATTACTGTGCTAAATAAAATAGCAAATTTTATTAATGAGATTATTTTATTAATGGGATTCAGAAACACTGTGTAAAACAACCCTTACCAGTGTAGTCGAAAACCATTTAGAAATAGCAAAATTATCATTTAAAGATAAAAACAAAAATTACATTAATTTAATCAAGCAACCTTGAAAACTAGTATCACTGGTAAAAGTAAACTCGCAACTCAGGAATTATTGCACTTTATTTTGGCCATGGAAATATTTTGAACATATTCAATATTGTTCTTTAGGACTGTCGACTAATGTTGATGTTTGTGAAGGAAAGTTTTACGCTACTAATACTTATTACTTTCACCGTATGAGGCATATAGAAACAAAGGCGGAAGTGTCCACTTTCTTCAATTGTTGGCAATCACGAAAAAACGTTTGTTTAGTTTTGCCATTCTGCCGTTTTTTTTGTATTGACACTGCCGTTTTTGTTTCAACAACAAAACTTTAAATCTAAAATTAAATGGATTAAATGTTTTTTTGACAAACAAATATTCTATGGAGAAAATACATAACTTTCCAAACAAAACTGCATATTTAACTCATTTTCACTTGGACGGTGGACACCTTTGTTTCTATATGCCTCACATGTTCATTCATTTGTTTTTTATTAAACCTTATATTATTGTACTTGTAAACAACGAGCAAAAGAAGAATAATTACTTTCATTAGCATATCAACTCTGGCTAGAAGCTGAGTGTTGATGGACAACCTACAGTACAGCTTGTCGCCTGGTTTGGCAACAAGTCTCTGTGCGAACTCTCTCTGGAACATGAGGACAGCACAGCGGAAGAACGGCCGGTGGAGAAGGAGCTTAAACACCAGTGGAGAACTGATCTGGTACGGAACGTTAGCGATGCAAATATCGAAAAACGGTAATTCTGTTTTTAAAACATCACCAACCATTATTTGTAATTTGGGTTGGAATGGTGTTCCTTGAACACGTTTCTGTAATTCCGCAACCAATCTGGAAATGATAGGGTGGTTAGTATTTTTAAAAAAAAGAAATATTTGTATTATTTTCATCACCTGTAAGCAGAACTAGCCAAAGTGGTTACCTCGGATGAGGAGAATCAAGGTAAAGATTTTATTTTCCATACTAACGTATGGAAAAGATGATAGATAACATGTTTTTTTTAAAATTATGTTCAACTTTTTAAGATTAAGAAGGAACATTTTTTTAAGGGAATAAGAGATTACGTCGATTTTTTTTTCCATTTGATAATTTCACCAAAATTCGCATGTAGGCTAGTTCTTTGTTCAGGTAGCGTTTTGATATTGCTAAATATTTCATAAAAATAAGAAAACTAATAATATGTATATGGAATTTGAAACTATAAATTGTAATCCAGAGTCCATGACTCTAACCACAACCCAGTTCTATTATTTAATATTGCTATGAAAAATTTAATAAATAAGTCTTATTATTAAATTAATATTCTTGGTCCCATAGAAAGTGTTAACCGAAGAAATGAACTTATAAACTTCTGCTTAAGGTTTAAATGCCCAATAATATACAGAAGAATAACATCGCAAAACACCAAAATCCGAGGAAATTCACTTTTCTTGTGATCTCACTTGGAATCGGATCCAGAACCTTTGTGGTGTGGAAACTAAGATACGGATGAGGGGAAGGAGGAAAACATATGTACCTAGGATCTATTTCACAGGCTATGACCTTTTTGGCTCTCTCCAACATTTTGACAGTCATATTACCAGTTCCTGGACCTATTTCAAGGACTACATCTGTTGACCGCAGCGCTGATTTATCTAACATAGAAGTAATAATCAAAGGGTTCTTGAGGATATGCTGTCCAAAGCTCTTATTGAACATAATACCTGTAATAAGCAGAACAAGAAATTCATTAGTAGGTTTAAAATAAATATGTTATTTTGTCTAAAAATACAGTGCAATTGTAAATATTTATATTCATAACTCACCTTGCTTGGCGATGTCATTGTGAACTCGAGATTTCTTTTCAACTTTGACTTTAGGCATCTTTGAGGAAATATTAAATTGAATCGACAGTAAGAAAATTGTGATTTTTTTAATTTAACGTAAATACATAACCTTCTTAACTTGCAAACGTCATAACAAGTTCGCATAGAAAAAGACGATAAGCACATGGTGCGTGTGCGTAGAAATATTAACCCATAGACAATTTCTCAAGGGCAAAACTCAATTTGATTAACGATGAATAGGTATTGTGTGGTAATAGTGTATTATTGGCACTAACAAAATTATAAAATATTTCAACATTTAACAAACCGATTACAAACGTTTGTTCCAGTGTACAATGAAATACCCATGTAGCATTTTCAGTAATTATATTTATACTGTAGACACACAAGTTTCTACACTCATCGAGCGTATGAAAAAAATACTAAAATGCCTCTTAGCCCCCAGGCCGCGGCTGTCACACACGTATGTGATTTCATACTGCAGACCACTAACGCGGCTATCACATGCGTATGTGATTTGACTGAACCTAAGATTCCAACCCCAATATCTTCCGAGTGTAATATGCGAACCGAAAATAATTTTGCTTTAAAACACAGCCCAATTCTCATACGAATTGACATCTGTCCTAAAAATCTGAAAACCTGATAACATTTTATCAAATATATTGATTAAATGTCGGGAGACCTAAAAATCCGGCCTTATTCCCTTACTCAGTAGAAATATATCGGTCTCTCACTGGCGACGTTTGACCGTGTGACGTGTGACCTGATAGTAATTTGAGGGCTCATTCTGTCGGCTCAAAGACGGCCCGTGATAATATTCTACGGTGAATTATTTGAGAGTTCGATTTATTTGTTTTTTTAAATTCAATTTCATTGTGCTTCTTAGTGATATTGTAATGATTTTTAAGTTAATTATTATATAATAAATACATTGCCTGGACAGCCTACCTATATTTTATCGTTTTCCTACAGAGATGTGTACTCACAAGTGTATTATCTTTGGTATACTCTATGACCAGTGATTATTTTATTCTGTTGTTTATGATGGCCGCCACTGAGCCAGGACCATAGAAAACGTAAATTGAGCGTTGGGGCTCAGACCTCTAGCCGTCTTTTTCTATCACATGGATATGAGAACTGAGAACGAAGCTTTAAAGTACACGCGCATAAAGTTTGGATAGAGTGTTTAAACTGTATTTCTTTAATACTGAAGTGTTTTTAACCTTAATCAAGTTGCAAAATAATAAATTAGATATCGGTTTTAACCTTGTGTGATAAAGTGCGATCGAGTTGGACTCAACTTGTCGATATTCATGTGAGTTAAATTTGAATAATTCGCAAAAGTAAACTGTCATTATCAACCAAAATATAGTTAAAGAAACACGAACGCAGCTAATTTTGATTACTATCAGCTGATTGGCCCGTTGTAGTCACGCCTTGTGTTCGCCCAATTGCATAGTAACAAGGGGTGTCACCTATAACTGAAATAAATAAAAATATATTCCAAAATGAATAAAATGGACTTGCACTAAGTGCTCTAACTCTGTGAGCCCATCAAAGTCTTTGAAGTGCACACGGTGTTATGGGAGCACGCACTTCTCATGTTTAGGTACTTTCGAACCTAACTTAAGAAACATGAATCAAATCGCACGCGCGAACTGGAAGTGCGAATCCTGTAAAAAAAACAAGACCCTAGATCGAGATCCTCAAGTCCGCATGTGGCCGATGTAAATCCTACTTCCCCCCTGGTCCCTACAACCATGGACTTGATTCTGAACGAAATAAAATCTCTTAAAGACAGCAACTTACATATATTACAGGAATTTAAGGCCTTTACTAGTAATATATCCACGGAACTACGTGAAATCAAAGCCTCATTTGAGTTTCTAACAGAAGAATATGATCAGTTGAAGTCAGATGCCGTAGAAACGAAGAAAGTTATGAGCAAGTTGGTTTTGGACAATCAAACCCTAACTGCTAACAACGAGCAATTGGTCAAGCAAGTTAATTTGCTCAACCAGATAAATAGGAAATGTAATGTTGAGCTGCAAATGGTGCCTGAAAAGAACAAAGAAAATCTTCCGGAGATCATAAGCAAATTAGGCTCTGTAGTGGCGTATAATATCTCTAACGAACAAATACTGGCTTGCCATCGTACTCCACGATTTAAAAAAGATTCCACGCGGCCAAAAAACATTATTCTTCAACTACCTAGCACCCGCATTAGAGATGGTCTGTTGTCTGCTGTGAGAAACTACAATAAAAAAAACAAAAATAACAAATTGAACGCTGAACATATCGGCATAGACAGCAAATCTCCCATCTTTGTAACAGAACATCTCACACAGGAGAACAAAGATCTGCATGCGGCAACACGTCGCTTTGCCAAAGAGAACAACTATCTATTTACCTGGATCAGAAACGGGAAAATTTTTATGCGTAAAAACGAAAATTCCCCAGTGATAAATATTTTTTAACAGAGAACAATTGTCTAAACTCCAACTTAATAAAATTAATGTGTTAGTATTTTTCCTTTAACTCTTAACATTTTTTCCCATTTTTCATGCATGTTTCTATGTTTAACTTAACTTAATTATGAACTTTACAATTTATTATCAAAACATTAGGAGGTTGAAGAATAAAAATCTTTAGAAATCTTAAATAATGATTATGACTTTATTTGTTTTACCGAAACTTGGCTTAACTCTAATATCAAAAGCGAAGAAATATTTGATGATCGATATGCGGTATACAGACGTGACCGGGAAACTACTGCTTCTGACAAAAGAGAAGGAGGCGGAGTTTTAATTGCGGTGAAAAAACATTTTGTTGTTTCACAAAAACACGAATGGCAAATGGGTCCTTAAGGCACTTCTCGGGGTCCCGATCAGAACATCCACAGTGGAGGTGTTTGAACGAGTAGGCGCACTGAATGTCAGGCAACTATATGCAAAGGCACTACTAGTTCATGCACATGTAGATGGTGGAAACATAAAAAATACCATCTACAACAAAAGAAGTAAAAGGAGTCAGACACCTAAAATGAAAACCGCATTTGGTCAAAGAAGTCACATATATCTGGCTCCCAGAATTTACAATTGTATCCCACCTGAAAATAAATTAGAAATAGTTAAAAATAAATTTTGTCTATTCGCGAAAAACTAGCTTAATGAGATGGGCCCAGAGAAGTATCTTGAGATGGTCACCCCCCCAAAATACGAGTAGATGTTTAGTATTATATAAATTTATAATACCTACAAGGAAAAAAAAAAGTATTGTAAATGAATACCTCAGCACGAGCATTGCCCAGTGAGGTATTTCATAGATCTAAAAAAAATGTTAATTATAATATGTAATAAAAAAATAAAAAAAAATTTAAAAAAAACAACTCTGAGGATCTCTGGATTACAGTTAAAGTTTGCGACAAAAAAAATACGTTTCTTAATATCGGATTACTGTACTTAGCTCCAGATTTGATTTACGAAACTTACTCTGAATGCATCAATAATTGCGAATCGGTATGTTTGTCATCTTCAGTGCTTACTCGTAATGTCGTAATATTGTTCTTGGAGACTTTAACCTTCTCTCATTGATTGGGATTCCGACCCTAATAAATCAAATAACACGAATGTATCTGATGAGTTTCGTGGACAAAAAGCTGCGACTTTTCTGGAATTTCAATCAATGACTTAACGCAATACAACAACATTAAAAATAGCCTATCTCGCACGCTTGACTTAGTATTAGCTGATTTTGATGTAAATATTTTATCTGAACTTCCATTATCACAAGTGGATAAATTTCATCCACCTTTCAAAGTAGAATTTCAATTTCTTCAACATTAAAAATAGCCTATCTCGCACGCTTGACTTAGTATTAGCTGATTTTGATTTAAATATTTTATATCTGAACTTCCATTATCACAAGTGGATATATTTCATCCACCTTTCAAAGTAGAATTTCAATTTCTTCGTGAAAAAAGTCTCCAAAATAACCCGGAGTTCCAAAAATACAACTTTAAAAAATCTGATTATGATATTATGTGCAACCTTGAACTCTCATGCATTGACTGGTCAGTCTAAAAACAACTTATATTGTAAGAATTCTCTCATCACAATGGATAATAAGCTATGGGATGTAATTATGAAACACACACCACTTAAAAAACATAGAAGTTCCAAGTATCCCATATTGTTTAGTAAACCTCTCATTCACCAAATCAAAGAAAAAGAAAAAGTATAGAAAAAGATTTAAGAAATTCAACTATCCTTTAGATTACGAAGTGTTCTCTAAAATAAGAGCTAGAACCAAAATTGGTATCCGAGAATGTTTTTAGATCCTATATTCTAAATATTTGAAAACTCATTGAATACTAATTGTAAACAGTTGTGGACATTTACTAAGTTAAATAAAATAACCAACACTCTCCCCAAAAACTATGTACCTCGACGATGAAAACGCCAACTCGGGTATTGAAATATGTAATCTTTTCTCCAAATATTTTGCCTACGTCTTTACTTCATCGCTAAATACAAATGATACCAACGATATTATTGATGAATCATCCTGCAATACCTCTCTAAGTAAAGTTGAACTATCATTATCAGATATTAACAAAATACTCCTGAAACCAGATCCTAATAAGGGAGCAGGCCCGGACGGTATTCCACCTTTGTTTATTGTTAGCTGCGCTAATCAGCTCGCTAAACCTCTGCACACGATTTTTAATAAGTCACTCAAAGAAGCTTCCCAGACTTATGGAAACTTGCACATAAAACCCCTATTCATAAGTCTGGTAACAAAAACGATGTGAGAAATTACAGGCCCATAAGTATGCTATCTATAATTCTATAATTATATTTATAATCACGTTCAGCAATTGCTCTGCACTCAGCAACATGGATTCATCCCAAAGAAATCAGCGGCCTCTAATCTTCTGGAATAAACCAACTACCTTTGCCACTCTATGGACTCTAGAACACAAGTAGATGTCATATATACCGATTTTGGAAAGGCCTTCGATAGATTAATCATTTCATACTAATAAAAAAACTGAAAGACGTTGGCATCCACGGAGACTTGCTTAGATGTCTCTCATCCTACATTACCAACAGAAACCAAATAATAGCTGTAAACGGGTTTGACTCCAACCCGGAGCCTGTAACTTCAGGGGTACCACAGGTTTCTCACTTGGGACCTCTTCTATTCCTGATCTTTATCAACGATCTCCCAAATAAACTTAAATCTCTCTGTCTTGTTTATGCTGACGATTTAAAAATGTTCTCAAAAGTAAAGACACTGGATGATTGTTACAAGTTACAAGCTTATCTAGATACTCTATCTCGTTGGTGTGTGGTAAATGATATGAACTTGAATATTGGCAAATGTCAACAAATAAGTGTCACTGAAAACAAAAATGTGATAAATTATTCCTACTCACTTTGTACCGTACCGCTTAAAAGAGTAAACTTTATAAAGGACCTTGGAGTTACCTTTGACTCGAAGCTTTCTTTCAACATTCATGTTAAAAACTTACAAGCCAAATTTTTAAGAACTCCTGCCTATAGATCTGGAGTGAGTCGCAGATTACACAACTATAAAGATCGATTACATTTCTTTAAACTGGACAGTTAAGAAAAAAGGAGAAAAGTAATCGATCTCACTTGCTTGCATAAAATTATAAATAGTCACCTTGACACAACGCTAATAAGCGAAATCGGTCTGCGTGCCAATTTACGACTGCGTAATGCAGACATTTTCAGAGTTGAGCGCTTTTTCCTCCAATACAGGGTATTACAATCCTCTCTCTCGTATGTGCAGAGAGTACAATGATTGTACTATATTATCTGTGGTACAATGTAATACACAGGGACAACACACTGAAGGTATGGACATATCTTCGGAAGCTCCGTAAATGGCTTCAAGAGAAGGTTGTCCCGTCAACTCACCGCCATCTTTATTTCTGCCGCCATATTGGAAATTGGAGCCATTGTTATTCACACATTATGTGTATGTGTATGTATCAAGCTTATATATATATTTATTTGGTCACTGTGTTAGTGAAACTAGTGTAAAGTAGAGTGAAAAAGAAAATGAAATACAGTAGTATGAGAAGGATAACACATTAAAGCTTGTCGTACTGGCTTGCATAAACTTCATGTGTAATTGTGTATTATCTTCAAACAATTTTGCAACATTGTAAAACATTCGGTTAATTAAGCTTAATTCTTTTCAATGGACAAAATCAGAGTTTGGTGTTGTGTTTCCGGATGCAATAATTATAAAATCGTCACCCGAGGCATTCTTTTCCTGCTCGATTAAAAAAGAGTGCATTTTTCGCGAATGGATTTGGCTGGCGGATTGGAAGATTCCAAAGAAAGTGATTTTGCAAAACGCCTTTTGCAATTACGGATTATCGGAAATATTTAATGTAAGT
Source organism: Micrasema minimum (assembly GCA_022494985.1). Lineage (NCBI taxonomy): Eukaryota > Metazoa > Arthropoda > Insecta > Trichoptera > Brachycentridae > Micrasema > Micrasema minimum. Next base: position 108,462 of record JAGVSP010000796.1, read on the forward strand.
TTGTCAGTGTTTTTATTTAAAGAAAATGTGCTGCTCTCCAGATGATTTTGTTATACTATATAATGTATTCAAATCAGATTTAAAATATAATATTTGAAGTAAATATTTTTTTATCAAACTCCAGACAATAGTTTCATTTTTAAACCTCAATAAAAAATGTTAAAAATGAAACAACGTGAGAAAATGGCGATATTTATGCTTAATTACACCCGTACTGCTTAAATATAATTGAAATATTTGCACCGAAATATTTTAAAAGCTATTTTTCAGGTTATTTTCAATTTTGACATTTCTATTCCAAACTTTCCTTTTTTTAATTTTTAATTTCTTGTTCAACCAAAACAATGTCTAAATCAATGTGCGTTTTTGAAATGACTGCTCAAACATTCATAACTATTATATGATTTGTTTATATCAGGCACTACATACATTTATTTGTAAACTCTTGTGATCATTTTTAACTGTTAACCTTTGATTTTGACATTAATTTCAACATTAACCAACTTATTGTTACACCAACATAAACTCTTTGATGCAATGAAATAATCGTCTCCAAACTGATACGGTGTTCACAGATTTCAGCAAGGCATTTGATAAAGTCCCTCATAATATACTACTTTATAAATTAAATGCATTCGGACTGTCTGGCAACATCTTGAGCTGGTTCGGTAGTTACCTTACTGAGAGAAAAAATAAATGTTAAGATTGGCGCTACTGCCTCTTACCAGTTTACCGCATCCAGTGGAGTACCACAGGGTTCTCATCTGGGGCCAATTTTATTTTTAATATTTATTAATGATATTGTACATATATTCCATGATGTGGACATACTTCTATTTGCCGATGACCTTAAAATTTCTAAAACAATAAGATCCTTGAACGATTGCATCATTTTTCAATCAAATCTTGATAAGTTGGGTGAATGGTGCAGTAAAAACCAACTATTTTTGAACATCGATAAATGTCAATTCATTTCATTTAGTAGAAAAAAACAACGTATCGATTTTCAATACACTATTAATGGTGCAGATCTGAATAGGGTTAAAACAGTTTAAAGATCTTGGCATAATTTTCGATGAAGGTCTAACGTTTGTCCCTCATATAAATGAGATCTCTAACAAAGCATTGAAGTGCCTGGGATTCATTCTGAGAACGGTTAAAGACTTTAAATCTCCTTATTCCTTTAAAATCCTGTATACTTCTTTGGTCAGAAGTAATTTGGAGTATAATTCCACAATATGGTCGCCATTTTATAATGTTTCTAAAACGACTTTGGAGAGGGTTCAATTAAAATTTTTGAGATTTATAAACTTCAAACTTTCAATTCCTATAGAACAAATAAATTATACTTTTTTAATGGATTTTCTCAAATTAAGTAAATTATCGGATAGAAGGACTGTAAATGATCTGATGGTGTTGTACAAAATCATTAATAACAGACTCGATGTATTAGATTTGATAAAACTTATTACATTCCGAGTGACTCCCGTTTCCACCAGACACACAGAGCTATTCCACACTAAAGTATGCTTGAATAATTACTACTCCAATTCGCCAATCCAAAGGTTGCATAGACTTGGCAATTTATTCAGCAGTATTGATATATTTTGTTGTTCTGTGTCTGGCTTCAGGACGAATATTGTAAGAGCACTAGAGACAGAGTGATCTTTTGTGGATGGTGCTGGTGGTGGCAGTGGTACCAACTTTTTGCTGTCGTCCATTTTACGATTAGGATTGATGTTTTGTCATTTCTGAATGTTCATTTTTCAAAGCAATTTACATTGTTTTTATCTTAAATTTAACATATTTATTTATCGATGATTTACTTATTTATGATTTGTCATTTCTCAGTGCTAAATGTTTAAAGCAATTTACATTTAATTTATTTTGAATTTAACTTATTTATTTTTAATTTTATTTATTATTCATCTAAACTCAAATTTATATGGCAATTTTAATTTATTGATTTCAAATTTTATGTATTTATTATAAATTCAAAATTTTACAGCAATTGAAATTTTAATTATATTTTAAATTTTACTTATTTATTTTAAATTAAAATGTTTATAGCAATCCACATTTTATTTATTTTCAATTTAACTTATGCATTTTAAACATTACTTGTTTATTATTAATTAAAATTTTAAAATTAATTTATTTTAAATTTCACTTATCTATTTTAGATTTAAATTTTTGAAGCAATTTATGTTTAATTTATTTTGGATTTTACTTATTTTATTTTTAATTTAAATTTTTATAGCATTTCACGTTTTATTAATTTTAAATTTCACAAATATTGAATATGTTTATACCAGAATGTGTTGTTACCTATTTTTTTAAATATTTTTTTTTCTTATTATTTACAATATTTGAATTATGTAATGTAAAAGCCCTTTGGGCTCATTTTTTTTTCTTCTATAAAATATTGTCTTGTCTGTGAAATCTCACACAATCGACGGATAATCATTTTCTATAGGGAAGAATCAGAGTTGTTCATCTATAAGTATATAATCTGTACATATAAGTATATAAGAGTACAATGATTGTACTATATTATCTGTGGTACAATGTAATACACAGGGACAACACTGAAGGTATGGACATATCTTCGGAAGCTCCGTAAATGGCTTCAAGAGAAGGTTGTCCCGTCAACTCACCGCCATCTTTATTTCTGCCGCCATATTGGAAATTGGAGCCATTTTTGTCGACCCAGTATGTGTATGTGTAGAAAGCTCATATATATTTATTTGGTCACTGTGTTAGTGTAACTATCTTCATAATCATTCATATATGTCATAATAATAATCTGTGAAGTGGGCTTTTAATGGCTGCTTGTCATCGCATTGTAATGCTTCTATTTTTATGAATTATTTTGGGTGAAAATTCTTACACATTTACAAAAAATATAAATAATATGTCTTTGGTGATTATTTAAGCCGGTTTGCGTCTATCCCACTTTTAATCAGCGGTACTGTATCTCTGGAGAGGTAAATATATTTTGATGCGTGCCATATCAATTTATTATCTTGATATTGAGAATACCATCCTTTATAATTCCATCCTTTATAATACTTGTTAAATTATAAAGCTTTATTCTTATTACCTTGCGTATAATATAACCAGTTTTATTTTAAACTGGAATAATAATTTTGCTAATACATTTGCTTTGTGAGCTTTTAAGCTCTTTTTAAAAAGATATATAAATTCCTCAAGTTTCTACTCTTATTAATATTTAAAAAATTAATAACATTTAGTTTCTCCGTATGTAGATATATATATATTCGAATATGATAAATAATACATATATATGTACTCATGTTCTTAAAACGCACATGTGAGAAACAAATTTAATCATAGCTAATGAAATGTTACATTGTATATTACAGAACTAATGGGATATTTTGGAGGTGAAATGTTCTGGATGTTCACCACAGGTGTTGCGGGGTTGGGGCCACATTCTTTGTAATGTATTTTCACATTATGTAATTGAAATTCTCTTATCATTAAATTTACTTATCAAGTACTTCCAAATAATGATTTTTAATTTCTTGTTCAACAAAAAAATGTCTAAATCAATGTGCGTTTTTGAAATGACTGCTAAAATATTAATAACTATTATATGATTTGTTTATATCATTTATTTGTAAACTCTTGTGATAATTTCTAACTGTCAACCAGCTATCGCGGAGCATTTTGATCACATTTTGATTTTGACAGGAAGGGGCAGAAGGAGGGGATAGGGGGAGGGGGATTCATAGACAATATTGCGTTTATACTTAATTAATTTATGGCTAATTAATTTCCTGATATTTGAGTAAGAACCGATTATTTATTTTTTCTTCTATAAAATATTGTCTTGTCTGTGAAATCGTACCCAATTGACGGATAATCATTTTCTATTTGTGTGACGTGACAACAGGTTTTATATTGGATTTTGTTATTTATACAGGAACTGGAACTGAAATTGTAAATGAAGAAGGTCTTGGTATATCTGGATCTGTAGTGACAACACTATCAAAAGACTATTTGGGTAAAGGGCATAGTTTATTTTGCAATAACTGGTATACAAGTCCTAATTTATTTAAACACTTGTTTGAAAAATCTACAAACGCTTGTGGTACAGTTCGCAAAAACCGTAAGGGCTTGCCTGAATTAAAAAAAAACTAAGAAAATGTGAAATGCAGTCATTTCGAAGTGCATCATGGTTGGCGTTGAAGTGGTGTGATCGACGAGATGTGCACATACCTACTCACAACTCTACATGACGATTCACAGGCCCGTACAGGCAGAATCAACAGACTCACACGAGAGCCGATTCAGACAAAGTAAGGTTTGAGGAATGTTTTGCCGTCACCTCGTCTACACTATGTCTACATGTATACATATACTTTGTTTCCGCAAAGTCAACACTTTTGTCACTCAAAAGTGTTGACATTGTCACTCCCATAGAAATCCACTAAGTTAGTTTTTTCCTTAAAAGCTATTTTAAGTGCGATATCACTTTGCAAATCTATCATCTTGATTTGAAAATCACTTAGTACATTATCGATATCTACACTGTGAATTTGTTTTTTCTCGATGTGGTTAAAATTGGTAGCAGTGAAAAGTTTTATAAATTAATGTATTTATTTATGTTCATTTTCATATTTTTTAAATCAAATATAATATCTGCAACCTTGGCGTTAGGGCATACCTAGTTGACATTTCAATATTTTTACTTTATTTATATAAAGTTGTGAAAGTTTATTGCCATATTATTGCACTGCTACTAACTAAACATTTCTCCATACACATTTATCAAGTGTATTTTTTTAAACCATGTAAGTCAATATAATGAAAAATTCAACCAAATATTTTGAAAATTAAATTTTCTATTTCTATAATTTAAAAAAAAATCAGAATAATGACTTTGGTTCCTAAATCCACTGCTTTCCAAATCCGGACCACTGTGCGTCGAAGTATCAGAATAATAATTATTCAGTGTCAGGAGGGAATCCACTGTTTTCTAAAGTTTTTTTTTTGTATAAACTTACTATTTAACTAAACAAAAAATATATATTTAATATTTTTTTATAAGTTATTGATGAAGATACGATTTTTTAAAGTTGCACATTTCAAATACCGCGCTAAATACCAACTATGTACTAACTGCGTCATGTTTGCAGGAGTGACGTCATAAAACGGGTTGTTTAAGGCCATGGTATTTCTCCAGCCAGTAACAAAACTGTCAAAAATCTATGCAAACTGACGCGGGAAGCACAGATAAAATATACCGTCGACTCAGCTGTCATATACTGTTAACAGCTGTTCTAGGTAGACTGAATGGCGGCCATCTTTTTTGCAATAGAAGCTTGTATGTAGATTGTATTCCATATTAAAATGCCATGGTTACGGGGGTTTAAAAACGGAAACCGGAAACACTACACTTAGATACAAGGAGTGACGTCATTGTTTAAGATTTTGAAATGAATGCTATTTTCAACATTTTTTATTAATTTTTGCGTGCGTTTTTGGGATGTTTCATCCCACTTCAAAATTTTTAAATATTCGCGTCTACACGAAAGCATTTTTAAAATTCAATTCCGGGTAGCAGTGGATTTCCTCAGTATATTATTTACAAGTAATCGGGAGATATTATCTTTGAGCCACATGAATCTGTAGTAATATTTTTTAAATTCCCATGTTGTGTGACGGACTAGTCAGATTAGAGGTGTAGAGCCAATCAAAATACTTTTATTTGTAATTACTCCAAAATCACAAAATTACTATGGACTCTATAGACTATATTATTTGGTATTTGGGAAGATATAAAAATGCACAGGTTTATTAAATATAAATTTTTGTTTTATTTCACTTAAGTATTTATAAACGGACTGTAGGATAAAAACTGGTAAAAAAACACGGTATTTTACAGTTTTTTTTACATTCATGTTACATACATTTTTACGACTTTAAGTTTCGTTACTGCAGAGGGCATATTACAACGTCACTGCGCCTGCAAATTTCGTTATGTAAATACAATTTTTCAGAAAAAGGAAAAAACCGGTTTGTTCAAAAATACCTTTCATTTGTTACAAAACAAATAAACAAAAAAATAGAAGTGTATGTCGTATTTAGTATTATAACAATAGAATATTAAATTAAATAATATTCGCAAAAAAAAGGTCTAGCAGATTTTGCAGGCGCAACGACGATATGGGGTAGTTCATCAGTTTTCTTAAAACATGTACGTATTTATCCCAGTTAACTTATTACTTATTAAAGATATAAACTAGCAGCAAACACAATGTCCCTTTTCAGTAAATTTATTCCAGAAGCAAATTTGGCTTCCAAATCGGTGTTACCAATATTTTTAGCAGCTTGAACTAGTTGTCGCATCACTTCTTCTAAACGACGCATGCATCTTATAATAGAACCTGAAAAAAAGGTATTATAGTTACTAGATTTATACGGTTAAAAGCTCTAAATGCATCAACAATGACATTTTACTATTGTCAAAAGGATACTCCAGATTCCTAAACTTTCTGAAAATTGTGCAGACAAACTATTTATCTAAGTTTTAAATGTATGTGAATCCATTAAAAACCTTTGACTGATAATAATCAATTATTTAATTTTTATATATTTTTTTTAAGCTAAACTCACCTTCAAAAATATCAGTCATTTTACAAATTTGTAGAAACGAAGCTCCCTTACACCAAGCAAGGACAACATCCATCAGAGAAAGTTTAAATTTTTCCACATAACTATCTTCCTCCACCTCTAGCTGACAATCTGTAGAAACCTTTGCTATTCTTCTTGCCAGATCCTGTTAAAAATAAAGATGAAATTTAAACCAAATCATTACACTTATTTTATTAACAATATTGACGAAATAAAGGAACATTAATAAAAAGAAAGTACTGTACTGGCCATTAACGCCCACGGTACACAGGATCAATAGAATATATTGTTGGTATATCTGTACTCGTTGTGGTTGCTGTACACAATTAGGCACAGGATCCTAAAGATTAAAGTGTGCCTTATTAGGTAAGTGGCAGTTGAAAATGAGTTAATACTGACTACCATTTGGTTGGTGAAACATTACCTGCATTTGTCGTAAAGGACCAGAAAGTTCTTCGGTCGATTTAGGTAGCTCGGAACTTTTGTCATCGCACACAAAGCAACTTAATAAAGCCACACATTGCTCTACAGAAAGAGTATTGAACAGTCCGTTAAATATCATTTCCGTCATCAACAATTCATCAGCGCTGAAACACAGCAAATCTTGGTTATTCAATCGTGATCTTCAAAAAATGACTGATTTATCAGTTTTTATAAAAATAATCCAACAATAAGCACCTGCTCAATTCACACGCAACTCTTCCTTTAATCTCAATGACATCAGTGGCAGTACAATATCCCAAGCGCCTAAGAATCCTTTCCTACAGCGGAGCTCATCCATTTGCAATAAACTTTTAGCTTTTTTCAGATCATCTCTGTAAGACTTTAGTTCAGCCAAGAGCTCCAATTTCTTACAATAACTATCATAGAGTGCTGCTCTACTCGGGTCTTTGTGTAGAGGATGCGCATATAACCTTTAATTAAGGATATAATACAGAGTTTTAAAAATACAATAAAGAACTCAAGTAAAATAAAAACATATTAAACAACTCACTTCTCTTCTTGCACCTCAATGTTCTTTACACAATCTTCAAATAGCTCGTCATTAATTTTCATATCTTTTATGGGATTTAAGAGTGGTGGACCTTCTGGGAAGCGTTTCTTTACTTCATTAATAGTTTTTAGTACAGATTTTCTATTATCCGAAGGTCTCAGATCTTTAGGATAGTAAACTCTAAGGGAACTCAGTTGATATATAAGAGTATGAATAACTGGTACTACTTCTACTTCTCCTGACTGAAATAATAATGCAAACAGTTATTAGGTATCTAGGTGAAATACATTACTTCTTATTGATTTCGAAAGATTTCGTACTTGGCCCTCAGGACATGGAAGCGGCGTAGTGTCAGCATCTTCTTCTGTTTTGGGTGATTTCTGCACATGGAGCAACACATCCACTATGATAACACAATCTGCTGTAAGAGGGTTACTATCGTCCGAACTCCTTCCCTTCAAACCCTTACGCTGATCTCCCTGTCCTGGATTCTGTTGTCTAAAATTTACTATTATCCCCCAATCATATTCTTCCTTCTCGCTTTTAATCTACAAATAATTGAGAATAAGTTTAATGTAGGAATGACTTGTTAATTCATACAAGTGCAAATTAAATAAATACGGAAACAAACCTTAACTAACCTCCCAGGTTGAAGGAAGGGTTTAAGATATTGAGGCATGGTGATAAATGATCTAAATTGTGCTCCCAGAGAATCCAAATATTTTCTTACACTGTGATACGAAGCTACTGACTGTTCATTTGGGATTATCATTTTATTACACTCTTCCTGCTTCTCAGTTACCTCTGAAATAATTGTATAGAAACAAGCAATTAATATACCACTGAAATCATTCATTATAATGTATAATGTAACAAAAATTACAAAGTAATACAATAAAGTGGTACTTGCTTTTAAACAGGTCAGGTATGCTAGCTTGATTTTGGAACTGGAAGAAACTTCTTTCCAGCATGTATTCAGGATTTATTTCTTCTACCCTGAGTAGATTGAGGACCATGTTGTAAGTGAGATGAAAGGCAGAGTTAATAGGATCCGCACTTCCCTGTACTAAATCTTTACCAACAGCCGGAGACAGTTTCTCATCGGCAATGAGGATCACAATTCCCTTGTCATCCAACCCTCTACGACCCGCCCTGCCAGACATTTGAATGTATTCACCAGACGTTATCTACAAATTAATACAATAACATTATAAAATCAGGATAGAAATACATTAAATATATAAATATGAATAATTATCAAAAAAACTTTTTGTTTACTTACTGAACGAAAATCTTTTCCATCAAATTTACTTATACTGGTAAATAAAACAGTTCTTGCTGGCATGTTGAGACCCATTGCAAATGTTTCAGTCGCAAAAAGAGCCTGAAAAGGTATTTAAAATTTAGTATCTAAAATAAGAGACTAAACATATTATGTCATATATCGGTAGTAATCAAAATTATATTTAATTACATTAGTAATTTATCTACAAGTATTTGTATTCATTCAAAATGTTGTTCAAAAATTATACATTTCAAAACTGAACATTATAAACATTGCAAAGAAAACCAATTTAAAAAAATTATTGAAATGTTTATCAACAACAATATTTCCTTATACAAGTATCAAATATGAATATTATTCACCTTAATAAGACCTTCAGCAAACAATATTTCTATGGTCTCCTTAAGAATCGGCAGTAGTCCACCATGATGAATCCCGATACCTCGCCGAAGAAGAGGCAAAACATTTTCTACTTGAGGTAACTTTTTTATCTTCTTCCGACAGAACATCCATCGCATTATTAAAAACTTCATCCACCAATTTTTTCTCTTCAACTGCAATATCAGAAACTTATTATCAGTAGTAATCTTTTTTTTATAAAACAAAACGTGAAAAATAATTTATTTATTTTATTTATTTATTTATTTAATTTGTACAAAATACTTTGCACTCCCAATTGAGTTACAAAACTCATTCTGGGACAGATATTAGAAAAAGAAAGACTAAATATTACAATACTTCAGATTACAGAGTTACCAATGCTAAATCTAAAAATACAATCATCACAAAAGGAACAATAATCACAAAAGGAACAATATAGAAAAATTAGCCATTATCATTATTAATAAAAATATTTAAAAAGTAGTCTTTTAGTGCTTTTTTTTGGGATTTTGCCGTCTTTTTAGCGTATGAATTATTTACTTTTAATGTCTTACCAGTATTAAAATCCAACTTAGCCATCTGCATAGCATATACTTCGCAATCTTTTTTACTGAAACTGAATATAATGACTGGGGCAAAGTTTCGTTCCATGATCATTTTGACAATCTTAAAAATGTTAGATTTCTCATGACCTCCCTTGACACCTCCCCTCCGCCCCTTCGGCTCCCCTTTCTTCGCTTCTCCAGCATTTGCCAAGATGGACATCGCAGTATTAAAGTTGTCTTCTTTAAATTGTCCCTAAAACAAAATCATATTGAAAACTTAGAACCTGCATTGTGTTTGGCAATTTTATTAATAATGTACCAATATGACTTTTAGTTACATTATAATTATATCATTGCATATTTATTTATTTATTTAATGATATCAACCGTACAAATACCATTTATATTGCAATTTTCTGAAAAATATTTATAGCACATATAAAAGTAAAATTGATTGCTCAAACAGAGCATCTCACGGAATGAGACATCCCAGCGAGGAACCATTATAATTGTACGAAAAAAAACTTTTCCATATTAAGAACCAATACATAAATTTAAAAATATATATTTATTTTAGTGAGATGTGGAAACAATACAATCTATGCGGTATGCAGTGTTGCTACTGTAGATCTCAATTACTTCAAATGTTATTATAATAATTTTACTAAAGGGATAAACTTGTATATTCCAGAAATTTAAAAAAAAGGTGACAATATCCCACAGCAAATTGAATCACCTCTATTATTTTTATAGATAATCGCTGCTTTGTACAATATAAGTACAGATCATCTAATAGCTGAACATAATACATAGGTCCTGTATTATACCTTTTCATCGACAACGAGATGTATGCCATCTCCTCCAGAAGGGTAGATGTAGTGCTGCAGGGGCGTGGGGCGGTACTCGGTGTACAGCACGTGGCACGGCTGGTCGTGGAGGCGACACACCCACTCCGCAAACTGCCGGGCGTTGGGGATGGTGGCCGACAGGAACACATACCGCACATTGTCGGGCAGCAGAATCAACGTCTCTGCAATTATTCTACTGTAAATATTTCGCTATATAATATAATTCTTCATTCCAAAAGCCTTTTGTAATACAATATACAAACCTTCCCATACAACACCTCTTTCCTTATCTCTCATGTAGTGAATTTCATCAAATATTACCCAACCTACTTCTCTCATTACTTCAGAACCTCGATAAAGCATATTACGAAGAATCTGCAATAAAAAATGCAATCCCAATTTAATTCAGCTTACGGACAAATTCAACTTATGGTTGACATTGTATCTTACATAGTGGCCGAACAAGTCAGAGCAATTCATTTAAATGCGAGTTAAAAGAAAATATTAGATATAAGCAAGCAAAGCTCCCTACATTGGCATATTCTCCATACATGGTAAGTAGGTTCATTAGTGATGGGAACTATGGAATATGGATATCAAGGCATTTGATCTGTCATGAGCTGGGGTAAGTGGCCACTTAAATACATTATAATCACTTAACTCAAAGGTAATTAAGAGTTCATGTTAAGCTCACAGACCCTGTGAATATTTGCAATATTTCTGGACTAAGCATGTGCGTATTTAACCTTTCAGTTGAGCGATAGTTTCATATCTCATTAGTGTTTTTACGCTTGTTGAGTGGGTAAAAGGCAATACTATAAGTCGATTAGAAGTCAGCGCTCAGCAATACGATCCTATGAATAATTTCTGATTCAATACTTGAAAATAAAAGATATATTCATATTAATATTAGTGCAGTATTTGATACTTACCTCTGTTGTCATGATCAAACAGGAAGCAGTAGGATTAATAGTGACATCTCCAGTTATAAGACCAACATCAACAAACTCCTCATGAAACTCTCGGTACTTCTGATTGGATAAAGCTTTAATAGGAGTAGTGTAGATTACTCTTTGCTTATTTTTAAGAGATAAAGCAATAGCATACCTTAAAAAAAGTACATCTTTAATAGGAAACTTCTTAGATTATAATATTATTTACTATATTAAAGTATTTTCTTTTTTAGTTATCAAAGGTAAAACTAAATAAGTACCATAAGTATTACAATTTCTAATACTTATGGTACTTACAAAGCTAAAATGCGAAATGCTTTCTCCAGAAAATAAAAGTGTGTGTCATTCACTTGGCCAAATACACGCCTCTTTGAAAGATGTAAGGCGACTTTTTACATTGACAAGGATTAATGTGTTGCATACCTACCTACTTTTAGGAAGCAGTACAGATTTATTACTGCAATTTATAAATACGTAAATAATCTAGTTTATTACTGAAATGTATACGCACTCTGCACACACAGTTTTACCAGCGGAGGTGTGCGCCGATACCAAGACAGACTGATTGTTGTCGATGCATACGATGGCTTCCTTCTGGAACGGGTCCAGGATGAACTTGTACTGCTTGGCCGGGGGACCCAGCGGGGGCTGCAGGGGCAGGTACTCGTACCCCGGGGGCACGGCCACCTCGTGGCTGCACCCCTCGTACGTCTCCAGCGTATGGACTATTATCCTGGAATCCAGCACTTCCGGACTGAAAGAAAACTCATTTATTAACATTTATTTATTTTCCATAAGGTATACATTTATATGAACACTTTACAATTTCATGCATATAGTGGACAATTAAGAAGGTTGCAAATATTAAAGATTGAAAACATTTATAATAATAGATAGTCATTAAAAAACCGATAATAAACATTAACACGTTGACTGACTCGAACCCTGCTATTTGGCCACTCAAATTAAACGCCACGAACCCCACTTGGGATCTCCGATTTCACGCATTTTGCATCGGGCAACATTTCTGCGGCGGCTGAGATGAACTGTTGTTCGTATTGGGGTGTGAAAAAATTTAAGTTTATATTTTTGCAAAATTGTAGTAGTTTTTGAAATTTTATCTGAACCATTTCCGTTGACATTTTTCTAATTTTGGCTACTCAATTGAAAATATCCAAAATGTAAAGGCAATCAACAAGTCAGTAATGATTATAAATATTTTAAAAATTAACCGTTTCATTTCAATTATCGTAGAACAGAAACGCTTTATTTTATTGTATTCGTTAAAATAAATGCTGCTTTACATTTGCACAAGAATGTTTTCCCTGTTTGCCTGGAATATCTAGCCTTAATAATGAACCCTTCCAACGTGGACGATATGCATACAAATACATTTATATTATTACAATGGAAAATATATAGTGGAGCCATTTTCACATAGAAATACATTATGGGATATTATCCTACATTTGTGTTTTGTTGTTTACATCATTTTCTGGCTGAGCCAAAGCCGGGGTAACGTCGTCTTCATCATCAAAGCAAGAAAATAGGTTATCTAATTGTGACATTTCTTCAAACACAATTTTCCTGAAAATTATTCAACATTCAAGAGTTATTACTGCAAATAAAGCTCTTTAAAATGGGACGCACATGTCAGTCATAGAATACACTAATTAAAGAACGCAAGCTGCCATACAAACAAGTTGATCAAAATTTGAACCACATTTAATAAAATTTCCGAGCGCCATCTCTTGTGTGAGAGTTTTACTATAGCGAAAAATTGACGGCGGGAATTTCAAATATATATATTTTCGATATTCCATATTTTCTCATGTAAAATATTTCATAAAATGGTCGTAAAATAAGATACAAGTTGTATCTTATCTTTCAACCACTGTATGAAACATTTTACATGAGAGAAAGGATTAAGGCAAATTTATTGATTGAAAGAATAGTAAAATTGTACTGTACTTTATTTGTATTGTAAAAAAAACAAAATAGATGTCTGCAATATAAAATATTTGTAAATAACAATTGTCATGCTCTAATGAATTGATTGTATATATAATATTTTAAGTCTAATGTCATTTTAAAAATAATATGGATACACAAATGATGGATCTTTGTAAATGTCACAAACTAACCTATACATACTACACACGAAAATTGCGTTTAACTTCACTGAAATCCAAAACTGAACAACCCCCCACTTATTATATCGTAGCAAATATTAACAGAATTGTTATTTTGTCATTGTTATCGCAAATGGATTGTCTTTATTGACCACTTTGAAAGAAATTGCAACCACTTTGAGCACCGAACGTTTTAATAACTGCCAGCCCGTCAATCGATCACGAAATCAATACCACAAGACTCAATAAAGATAGGAAAAGTAAAATCAGTAATGTATCCAAACAATTGTATACATTTCTACCTTTGTTTTTGCAGTCGGATGAAAATTTCAAAACGCGTAATACGCACAACATAGAATACACTAAATACGGGATTCCTTTGATTAGACCATAAAACAAAAAAGCATAGAGTAGACTGGGTACCACGTGATATATACTGTACTGCCATCTACTGTGTGTGACTAATACTAACTGTACCAAAAAGTTTGTTCCTGGCTTGGAAGCCCTGATGTCAGTTCCCAGTTTGTCACATTCAAATGCAAAGACAAGTTGACAATATCGTCCACAGATAAAAAAAATGTAAATAAATAGTCGCTGGTTTAGGATTGTACTCAATCCGTATCATCAGTAATAATCTGTGGGATTGAGGTTTGACATTATTTGACATGTGTAAACTTTGCAACATTCTATCGTGATTCTATCTTTGCCTTTCAAAACTTTGAACTAAATAATTTAGTTGAGTGTTGAATTGTGATAATTTAAAGCTTTGAATTAAATCATTTCGTTGAGTGGAGATAATTTAAGCTTTGTTCCTATTTTTATTACCAGGATTGACATCAACGTCTAATACATAAAATATTTGTAACATTTTTGCTACAAGCCTTTCAATAAATTTCATTACCTGACAATGAATCGGTGTTTCATGAAACGTCCAAAACAAGAGGCAAAATATGATTTATTTTCTGGAATATGTCAATGTTGTCTTTTGTCGGCGAATAACCTAAAAAATATGCTACAAATATTTGAATTTGGTGACAAACAAGAAACATATTCAGACATGTTAAACTTCTGCTTCTCAATCGAGGTGAGTATGAAAATAGGTAGTAGTTAATTTAAAAGTACTGTTCTTGTGCAACTAAAATGGCTCAAAATAGACGTTTGATTTTTGTTTATTTCAATTTATTAAAATAATGACAAAAAAAGGTTCAAATCAATATCTTGGTCATGACCGGATGCTATAGAGAAAAGTAGGGTATTCTTACTCAGTTGTTTTGAGAAGTAAGATGGCAATAATTAGCTATTTAAAAGCATTATTTTTTATAATTGGCTATGAAATTTATTCAGTAGATAAATAGGTAGGATTTAATTAAATAATTTAAAATCAATTAGCTATTACAAGCAATCCTCTATCAATAAATTATTACTGCGGCGGCTGCTAAAGTAGCTTCGTCGCATCGCTTAGAATGTGTTTGTGACCAAGAAGTCGATTTGCCCCGTAGATCTATTGTAATGGGTGGTTTTAACTTATGAAATGAAGTTATTGGGTAGCTTACGGTTAAAGATGTAAAAATAATCACCTGACATTTTGCCGTCCATCTTTCAAACAAGTCTTTACAAGAGACGACATTAAAGGATCATAATTGAAAATATTGTTGGAATGAATAGACACTGTAATGTATAAAAATAATTTGGAAATTGGCAAAATACTGTATGATTCATATTTTATAATTTTTACTGCTAGATTTTTCAAGAAAATTCCTTAAAGTCGTATCCTGTAAAATCAACGAATTTGAGATACGTCTTTTTGAAAGATGGATGACGATGATGACGATTTGGGCGAAGTGTTTTATTTAATTTAGCCCGTAAAAAAATTAATTTGCTCATGGTCTATGATTGATTAACCGAAAAAATATTCCTGCATACGAAATAGATATGTACAGTTCTTTTAACATTTTTTAACTTGATTATTCTTAAGCTTTCTGTACAATGGCGGGTTTATTGATAAAAAGCAATATCTTCCATACTACTATAATTAATTAAGTACTTGTATGTTTTTTCAGGTCATGAATGGCAAAGCCTCTGAAGATCAGTTATATCTTATTTGTGGAAAGTGCATTTTAAAATTAAGGGAATGTTATTTGTTTCGTGCTCAAATTGAAAATGTTCAAAAACAATTGAAGAATTTTGACGAATATCAGGATTATGCTTCAGGTAATTATAATATTAAGTACTATTTAAAAAAATCTTAACTTATATTTTTTTAGTATAAGGTCTGAATGTCAGATGTGAAATAAATCCAAACTAAGTTCTGAAAATATCTATGTATGCTATAAAAATTTTACTTGGCCATAGATTCATTTCACGACTTTCAGCCTTAATCATTAGAGGTAACTTTTTTACAGATGAACCAATCAAAATTGAAATGGTCTCCATAAAACAAGAAAACAATTACAATGATATAAAAATAAAAATAGAAGAGCACAATGAGACAACCGATTCTGAAGAAGACCCTTTGATCAGTTATAAAAAAAAAGCTTTAAACAAAACCTCAAAGAAAATAACTCGCCCTCGGAAAATTATAAGACCATCACTAAGAAAAAGTAGAATAAATAAATACAAAATTAAATGTAAAGAAGAAGAAACTTCATTATACAAAAACAGTAAAGAACGCCGTTTATTTTTAAATAAAAAAAATTCAAATAGACTTCCATTTAAGATGGAAGCCTCAGCTGTAACGTGTGAAGTTTGCAAAGAAACGTTTCCAACTCACAAACAACTGGTGTGTCACATGGCTATTCATTTTCCTAACCATATATGTGACCTCTGTGGAAAACTGTTTGTTTCTAAACTTCGTTTAGATGCTCATATAAAAATGACCCATGATGATGAAAAAGTAACATGTCAGATATGTAGCAAAGTTCTTAAAAAATATAGTATGTTAAGACATGTTCGGTCCCATACTGGAGATAATTGCGTATATGCTTGCAATTTATGTAATGAACGATTTGTGTCTTATAGTACACGTGTGATTCACATGCGAAAAGTTCATAAACTTGCTGGAAGGGTGTACAAATGCAAAATATGTCCCAAAACATTTGAAATATCGGGTTATCTTTCCAAGCACATTCGAAAGGATCATTATCAGGAAAAGAATCATAAATGTAATTTTTGCAACCAAGCTTTCTTTTCAAGTTATAAGTTGAAGATTCACATGGTTACACACACCGGTGAAAAGAATTTTCAATGTAGAGTGTGTTTTAAATGTTTCAGCAGAAAGCAATCACTCTCAGAACACATGAAATTACACAACAATATAAAGAAACATGTTTGTCTTCTTTGTCACAGAGCCTTTACTCAAAAATGCACCTTACAAATTCACATGAAGGTCCATGACAACACACCTTTAATAAATACTCTTTAAATTACTACAACCCTAACACTCTAAGGCTACCCGTGACAACGAGGGTTAAAGTTAGGTTGGATAGGTTAATGTGCCCACTCTTTATAGGTTTATTATTAGCAGTTTGATGCCTAAAGATAAAATAAATAATCATTTCAACCAAGCAATTCGCTGTTCCACGTCGCAGACCTTTGTCTGGCGTCGGATCCAATCGTTCCTTTTTCGGTCTCTTAATGTTATTCCAAAGCATAATCCTCTCCATGCTCCTCTGTGCAACTTGAAACTTATGGAGGATTGCTTGGTCAGAGTCATTGTTTCCGCGCCATAAGTAAGGACGGGCAGAATGCATTGGTTGAATACTCTAGTCTTGAGGATGTGAGTTGGGAATGGAGCTTCGGAATGTGGAATTTAGCTTTCCAAAAGCCACCCAGAGAGATTTATCTCCTATTCCACCTCGCTGGTCTGATTGTCTCTGCCGATGGTGATTTTTGTGACCAAGATAAACATACGTTGTTGACTTTTTCCACAGGTAGAATTTTTCCATCTCGTGTTGACGTTTTGTCATCAATTTCGTCTTGGCTACATTCATCTTGTGTCCAATTTTGGCCGATTCTACCTTTAGGTCTTCCAATCATCCAAGTCATCTCATCAAAGCTCTCGGATATAAGGACAATATATCTGCTAATCTCAGGTGGTGAAGCCGCTTCCCCACTAGTATTCAAGACCTTTTTGTTCCCAATCTAGCACTTCAAATATATTTTTCTCAAGTCAGCGTAAAGAGTTTGGAGATATTGTGTCCCCTTGTCTTAAGCCCCCTCTCTGGTATAGCAAACTTTTCCCGTATTGTCATGTAATCGGATTACTTGACGTTAGCGTTGCCGTATTGTTTTTTCAGAAGAGTCGCATATCTCTCATTCTATTCTGCTGTCTTTTAAAGCGTCCAAAAATGGCCCACATCTCCACAGAATCGAAAGCCTTCTAATATTCAACAAAAGTCACAACAAGTGGTCTTTTGTATTCATTGATACTTTCTATCACAGTTTTAGGGCTTGTGCTATACTGCAGTATGGAAACCAAAAGTTGTGCTTGTCACAGTCGGAAGCGGATTTTGTATTCATTTTACCTTGTCTTCATTTTAGGGTCTGCGGTGATAGACCAGCTTGTTCTCGTTCCAACTTTGCTGTGATTCTGTTGACTATGATTCTTGATTAAAAGAGCTTGGTAGAGATTGTGAGAGGAGACTGATAGGTCTATAGTTTTCCAACTTTCTGGCATCGCCTTTCTTGTGAAGAAGGTAATTGTTTGCATTGCACCCAATTAATGGTACAAATCCCTCCACTAGGCATTTATTGAATAGGAGAGCCAGATTTCCCTAAAACGTGGGG
Source organism: Micrasema minimum (assembly GCA_022494985.1). Lineage (NCBI taxonomy): Eukaryota > Metazoa > Arthropoda > Insecta > Trichoptera > Brachycentridae > Micrasema > Micrasema minimum. The sequence goes on from JAGVSP010000796.1 coordinate 127,048, forward strand.
CTAGTTGATTTGAGCATTTCGGGAATTATGTTATCTTCTCCTGGACTCTTCTGTTTCTTCATTTGCTTAGTGCTTTATCTATTTCATCTACAATTATGTTTGGCAGATCCCCACGACCCAACATTGCAGATTGTACCTCTTCCTCGATAACTGTAGCTGGTAGACTCAGCTGGTCTCGGGACTTTTTGATTGTAGAGAACTTTGTAAAATTTAAAAAGCAATATTTAATAGTTCTTCTCTGTTTGTTACAACCTCTCCATTCTCATCCAACAACTGAAAATTTCATTTTTCCTGCTCGACAGTTTTTAGACTTAAGTACTTTTCTACTACTGTTTTTCTTGAATAGTTTTTTTCAATATTCTGTTGATTGTACTGCCTTAGGTCTTTACGTGTCATTTTGCGAATTTCTTTGTTTATTTCTCTAAAGTTGATTTATGGTTGAATTTTCCGCAAGGTTTCGGCGTTTAGCCATCATGTTAATAGTGTCTTGGACTGAGTTTTTTTCTCTGTGGTATGGGAATTTGTTAGGATTTCTTTTAGTCTTCTGTTAGTGCAGTTTGATTTCATCATTTAAGGTCTCTATGTTCATATCTTCATAATTTCCGGAAATCAGTTTTAGGTCCACATTATTGGTGTATTCTTCCTGCCTACTTCTTATTGAAGTAATCTTGTCATTATTGCTACTCGGTTTTTTATTGTCAGTTTCCGCCTTTCGCTTTTTATATTTATTTTTATTCTAGCTCTTACGAGGCGATGATCACTTCCAGTGTTAAAATGGTTTAGTACAGTGACGTCCTAGACAATATATTTGCAGTCGGTTAGAATAAAGCCAATTCTCGTTCTTCGTGTTTCCATCCGGGGCTTCTCCACATCCATTTCCTATTTGATTTTTTCTTAAAGAAAGTATTCATGGCAAACAGTCTGGTCTGATGAAGAAAGTTGAGGAGCATGGTACCTCTGTTATTTTGGGTTCCCGTTCCGAAGTTTCCGATTGCCATTTCTTGGTTTCCTTGCTTTTTTCCAAGTTTTGAGTTGAAGTCTCCAATAAAAAATTATATTTTGTTGGAGAAAATTGTCCTTGCTGTATTTATATCTTCATAGAACTTTTCTACTTCACAGTCTTCATGACTGCTGGTTGGGGCGTAAACTTGTAATTATTTTTTACGCTGTACCTTTTATTAATTTTTATTGTAGTAGAATTTTTTACTCTATCTGATATGCTTTTTAAAACTCTACAACTCGGGATTTAATATCTTTATGTACGAGAAAGCCGACACCGCCATTTCTGGATTGCGTATTTTCTAATAAATAAAATGTTTATAAACTATTTTTTCCCAAATTTATAAAAATTCTACCGCATAAATATTTATGCTTTATATTGGTCATTTTCACAAATAGTGTTTTTATACAATAAATAATACTACTAAATAAAGGTTTTTTAAAAATATGTTGTATATTTTAAAAATATTTTAATTAGCATTAAATGTTAATGTTTTTTTTTCTAACAAGCTGTTTTATTTATAAAATTCTGGCAAGCAAAAACCATATTATCATAGTCTTTATAATTTGGGAGTGATTATAGTTTAGGGAAGGCACTTTTTTCTTAGTTTTTTTAGTTAAATTTTTAAAAAATTATTTAACAAGTTATGGAGGTGATATTCATTGCCAACTTACCTTCATAATCCATATGTATTATGTGGTTTGGTTTAAAAAAAAAATCAACTGCAAATAAATTTTTAGGCTGACCCTTTTTTATTCTTCTGGGTGATAAATCTAACGTAACTAAGTATAGACCCATTTCAATGATATCTCCTGTACCTAAATTATTCGAATCAATTATTACAAAAAAAATTTCACCTATATTTAAAATTGTGCTGATTGAGGAGCAGCATGGATTTAGGACCGCCAAATCAACGACGACTAATTAGCTTTCTTTTTATGATACTATTTTTACAGCGTTCGAAAATAATCTTCAAGATGATGTACTGTATACAGACTTCTCCAAGGCTTTTGACAAAGTTGATCACAACGTTTTATGTGCTAAACTTCGTGCTGTAGGCATTAGAGATCCCTTTTTATCGTTTTTAAAATCCTACCTCTCACATAGAAAACAAAGTGTAAAAATCAATGACTTCATCTCAAATGCTTTTCCTAGTAACTTCTGGTGTACCTCAGGGTGCCCACTTGGCCCCTCTTCTATTTAATCTGTTTGTTAATGATGCTGCTAATTGTTTTTTCTTTCACAAATTCTGGCTTTTTGCTGACGATAACAAGATACTTAAGCTAATTAAAAATATTGATGACTGTGTCAGACTCCAAGAAGACATAAATGCATTTTCATACTTGGTGCAAAACTAAATAACATGGAACTTAACATCGATAAATGCAAAATTATTTCATACCATATAATGTGTAAACGTCCTATTCTTTTTGATTATAAACTTAATGGCCAAATTCTTTCGATTGTCACCTCTATAAGAGATCTTGGAGAGGTCCTAGATATAAAGCTAACTTTTCTTGAACACTTTGATAGTATCGTAAACAGATCCTTAAAAATTTTAGGCTTTATAAATAGAACTACGTCTGATTTCCAAAGTATTCTTACACTTAAAACACTTTATTGCTCTTTAGTTCGCCCTATTCTTGAATAGCATCAGTAATCTGGTCCCCTCATTATGCTGTTCATATCAAGCGCCTTGAATCAGTTCAACATCGTTTTATAAGAGAAAATTGCATGGAAGATGGGACTGGAAAGAGGAGACTATTCATATTCTGATATAGAGGTTTTTAAGCTTATCAAGTCTTGAAAAACGCAGATGCATTGCGGATATAATCTGCATGTATAAAAATTATGAACTGTCTCATTGATGCCCCTGAAAATTTTTTAAAATATTATTTTTAACGTTCCCACCCGTAGACTAAAGAAATAATAATGAAATGCTGTTCCTCAGTCATCACAGGACCATTTATGGCGCACAGGCACTTTACCCAGAATGATCAGGCGGCATGTGAAACGATCATCAGATCTTTTGATTATTTTGGTGTAAGGATGTCTTTCTTTATAAATCAGCTGAAGAATCTGGTGTAGTTAGCTTATGCATTTTACTTAATTTAAAAAATCTATTCTTTGTCTTTGCTGTTTATTTCTGTCCTTGCTATTTTTTTTTCTTTGTAAAAATTTTGTGTATCTATTATGTTTATAATGGACTCTGTCCGTCAATAAAATAAAATAAAAATAATTCTTCTTTCTTTCGTTCCTATGTGGAGCCTGTGGACATTACTAGATTATTCAAGGAACCTGTTGCTAGCCAACACTCTTGCCACATCAGATCTGCATCTCGTAGATCGTTGGTCTACCAGAATGGCAGATCTCCGGAGACATAAAATAGAGGCAGCTCAGGTTGCGACTCTCCCAAGGCATCAGTACAAAGCCAAGTCCTCCACTATAACTTAAGATTCTAGTTATTGGAGGTTTCTTCTGCTTTATCCCATACAAAAATATTATCCATAAAGAATGTTAAACTGCAAACAGCGCACATCCCGCTTCAAGATATTAAAAAAATGTAGGTATATCTCAAAAATTTTCTCTAAGACAACACCGATTGCATTTATACAACTCATTTATTATATCAAGGCTTCTGGAATGAGATGGGCTCTAGATGTTTTTTCACAGCCTCCACTTGTTTGTGAGTGATTTTAAGACAGGCGTTTTGATTCATAGAAATATACTCTATTTAAAAATCTTGCTCTTTATTGTTCTTTTAAGTTAATTATAATAACTTGTATCAGAGCTACGTCGGTACGTGGAAACTAGAGCACACGGAACTGTGGAACTAACTGGGAGACACACGAGAACTGGCGACCTTTTTTTTTTTTTATCTTGAAAGCAGTTTCCAGAATCCCACATAGGGAGTGGAAATGAATTGATGATGTTGAAAATCAAAAAATAACATTTTGTTGAAAGGTACTTGTGGTTGGCAAACTATGCTGAAGTAGAGGAAATGCCTACTATCACTAAAAATACGTAGAGCCCATATCGGGTTTAAAATTTAAATGCCTATCCACTCTAAAGCATTAATTTTGGTATTACTAAGATTTAGTTTCTTGTACGAAAATTTTATAAAACATATATGTCAAATATCAAGATTAACCTTTACTTGTTAGCTGCAAAGTTTGTGCAAAATTTTATAAAAATGTTAAATTTAAAATACAGAAAACTCTACTTTAATAAAACCAGAAAATGTTTCCGTTAGAATTGGGTAGATAACAATTTCTCCAATGAAATAAAATTTCGTATCTAAATTTATGTTTATTTATTATTTTTTATAAACATACGTTGGCATGTGTTATAAAAATAGTAATTTGTTTATTATAACTAAAAATAATAATTGGATGGTATATTTTTAAAGAATAATTCGAATTATGTATAAAGCACAGTAGATACATACATAATGTCTTGTGTTGGAATTGATAACATTTATATTTCACAATAGACACTGCTGATCAAAAAGGATTAATGTAACTGCCATTTATAAAAAACAAATATATTTATAGAAACATTAAAATAATAGACAGTTAACATAAAGCAGGATGGCGACTGCTCTCACCACTTGACATTTGGAGTAGGTACATAGATAAGACTACAGCAGAAGAATTATCAATTTGATATCTTGCTATATCAATATTTACTTGCAATCCAATCGGTACTTTTAAAAAATAGTTATTAATTATTGTATTTATATATAAAATTATTATGGTTAGAAAATAAAAGCCTACACCAAATTATTTTTGTATGTGCATCAAATAGTAAAGCAATATTTTGTATCTCAAAAATTGTCTTTGAACTTTGAAGTACTGGATTTGAATTTTTATTCATTCATGATACACGTTTGGTTTTAAACTAATGGTATTTGTCAGCAGGTGGTGGACACCTTGAGGTAGTGAAGAGAATTAACAACACAACATAAATATTAAGGATAGAATACCAATATTGGTTCTGACATTTTATGTCATCGTGTGCAAATATGATGCTATAATATTCAATTATTAGCCAGTCAAAAACTGTTTTGTACAATTATAAAACAGCATTATTATTATTTTACATAACAGATCAAAATTTTAGAAAAAAAAACTATTCAAGTCTCATAATGGAACTCTGCAGATATTAGGCAATGTTATGAATATGTTACAATTTACTGTATTATATGAGGTGTCAGGTTCCGAGCGTCTGGGACGTCCACTACTGACAATGTTAGTAGTTTACATTCGGACTAGGTGCATTGGAGCTGGCCACCAACAATCTCTCAGCTAGGAGGCAGTTCGTGGAATCCATACGCTTCACATAGGGATTTAACTTCATGAAATAAGCAACTTAATATTGTCTACCTCGTGATGTAGTGCTACTATGCCAAGGGTCAATATGAAATCGTTTAATTTAATGGTGTCACTGCCCAAATCTTTTAGATTTCAAAAAATAATTATATTTTTATATATTGAATTATGTAGTTTTATAGTACATATTTTCTTAGCATGGTTTGAACTGTATTGCAAATTACACATTGTTTTTGAGATTATCATTTGATTCTTTTTTATTTATTTATAAAGACTTAAAAATATAAATTGATCGTGATTCCGATATTTTAATCAATACATTAAAAAAATTAAAACCTTTTTTTAGATAACTAACACTTTGGTAAGATCTATTCAGTTTTTTTTGGTACATAAAGATATATCGCCTTCTCGCATTAAAACTGTATAATCTCAAAACTTATTAATTTTACAGGAGAGCGTTTTTAAGGTTTGACGTGTAATATTTTTAATAATAATGATCTTTTCAAAACTTTTTATTAATTTTTTGATAGTTACATTATCTGTCTTTCGAAGTAAGATAAAATTATATATTAATTTTTGTTATATAGTAGCCGAAACGTAGGTCAGAAAAATAATCGTTTTGAGTTTTAATACTTTTTCTAGATAAAATGTTGCTTGATTTTTACGATTTTATTTCAACATAAATATTTAATTTATTCAAAACGATTAAATTTAAGAGAAAAAAAATATTTTTTCACAGTAAAACAATAATATTTTATAAAATATTTATTTCTTCAGTACAATGATGAAATTTATTACTAAAATATGGACTAAAACTTATACAACTAAAACAAAATGGCTCAAAAAATAAGATAATTATAAAATAAAATTAAGTGGTTGACTAAATCTCGTTAATCGCTAAGTAACATGGCACTAAGTTAACCAAGGTATTTCAGTCTTACCGATTATGTTTGCGTGGTCTTATTGCTAGATTTATACACATATTTAGGCATAATCTCCTCGATGCTACTGGCAATAAAATGACGTTTATGTAATGCATCAAAAAATGTTTGCCTTTGTTCCTCCAAAATGAGAGTAGAACATTTCTGCCTGCATTTCTCTCCGCAAGGAGGCTTAATAGATTTTTTGCTTACAACTTTATTTTTAGTAGAGTAGCTTTTACCTGCATGCCTCAATCGTTTTAATTCATTTGTTTTCATTTTGTTGGGTGAGCTAGACGTTTACGTGTTTTCTTTTTCGGCGAAACTTGCTCTGTCTGTAACTCAACCGTTTGGATTAATTGAACCGATGAATTTTCAGCCTGAGAGGCTCAGAATCAGAACTCCTTTGTAATAAATTAAATTCATTACTAATATTGAAGTTGGGATCAGCTACGCTGTCATCAGAAAGAATAATCTTTTCCAGAGGAAGTCGAGCTGGATGAAGAACTCGTGGAATCGGAGTCACTGCTATCTGATGAATCTAAAATAAAATGTCTGACTTAGATACACTTAGTTTTCCTACAAAAACTAAACAAAAAATTGATAAGATATCTTACCAATTTTCTGAAGTTGCTGCTTCTCTGAAGCGTTAATTTCTTGTACAATACATTGTGTTGTAAATCTGAATTGTCGTTCGTTTCCTGTAAATCGTTCTGTAACCTGTCAAAGAAAAATATTTATGTGTAATAAGTACCCAAATATAAATGAAATCACATTAATAATACTTATTATAGTTATATAAAAACATACCTAAGTTTAGACTTATTACATATCGTGAGGTATTTTCATGTAGTATGTCCATCGATTCCACTTCAGAATCAGCAATAGGCGGATCATTTACTTCTTTCTGAGTAGTTATATTTTTTTTTCAAGCTCTCTAGAAATTGAATTCTTTGTGCCATTTCCAATGCATTTGATTTAAGCTGCATAAATAAAATAAAAACATTTTAAAACATACAATTAGACGGACGGTCGGGGGCGAGCGACGCGACGGCTATCTCGTTTTGTATAGAGAGGAACGCGCGGCAAAACGAGACAGCCGTCAGTCACTCGCCCCCGACCGTTTGTCGCAGTGCTGACTATTAAAACATAACTAAACGCATTGAAACAAGTCGCTGTATGTTTCAAAATCACAGTGAAAACATACATAATAAAAATAACTAATATTAACGAAAATCGAAATAATCTTACATTTATTAATGAAAAAGTAAACATTTTCGGGATTAAACTATTTCTGACATCAGATTTAGGATAAAAACAAGTCAATTTCAAAATAAAACATAACTTTTAACAAAAAAATATCTAAAACAGTATACAATTTAGAAAAAATATAGTTTTAATGAAAAGGTCACCACAGTATTATTCATATTTTATCACAAAAACTGTACAATTACATAATTATACAATTTTAAAGGGAGAATTGATTCAAACTTTGCTACACATTTATAGCAATAAGTGTATAATTTTGAGATTGTATAATACTAATGAAATAGAATGCTTACCTTAGGGTAAAATTTTCGTTTTTGTATACTTTTGAAGAGACACGACAAGTGCACTGCTCGGTCGTTTGAACATAACTAAAAAAATATTTAGTTTTCGCGCGAACAAGTTCTCACTTCGGCCAATTTAAAACTAACCAATGCGCTTTCTAGCGAGCGTTTGTTGAACTACGCTCTTTTGTCAATATTAAAGAGATGAATACTGTTGATACCAATCGTTTCCTCATATTAACTCAATTTCGAAGATTTTTGGAAATTGTACACTTTTAATGCGAAGAGGCGATATATGATTATATTATTTTCAAATATATTCTTAGTATTAATTTTTATGATACCTCAATCTACGTATGTATTAGAATGTTAATGCAAAGAATGTTAATCAAATAAATGCAAAAAGATAAATATAAAACCTATATCTAAATATGTCATAATTAAAAAACGAAGTCAAATTAATTTGATTTATATTTTTTATTGACATTACTTTTGTGTCTTGTACAACATGTTACCAGTCTGAAGATGCCCGTTACAGGTGAAAGCGCTAACTGGTCAAAATAAATAAAAGTGGAAGTGTACCAAGTATTTTTTATTTAACTTTAATTAGTTATATATTAAAAATTTGAAGTCAAATTATATTTAAGTTAATTATATATTCCATAGTCTTTCTCTTAGATAGCAATTATTCGGCAGAGTTTCTTGAAAAAAATGCACTCTATTGCTCAGAAGAAAGTTTTAGTAAGAAGGGAATATATATAAATTGAAAAATTTGGTTTAGAAATTAATTTTCATTTTGGTCGGTTTTCCTGGTGAAGGGAGTGAACTAGATGGTCTTTTGGGGCTGAACTTGTTGGGAGAGTTCATCACTACGTCAACAGCAGTCTGCAGAATATGGTGCTCCATTCTCTTGTATTCCTCACTTATTTGGGACAGATCTAAATCCGCGTTTAATACTAACACCTACAATTTTTCAAAACCAGTTGTAATTAAGGAAAAAGGAAAAAATCATGATCATTAAGGAAATAACCAAACAAACATTAAATTTAAATGTTGAACTTCACTTCTTTAAATAAACAACTCTTTGCTATTAACAATGTACATATCAACAATTAATAAATTCGCCTATTCACAAATTGGGACAGAATAACATAATGCATTTAAACATAGGTAAATAAATTAATAGATGATAGATTTATGTATTTATAATATATATAGTGATACTCACTGGAGCGGGACATTGAAAACTTGTTCCACGGATCAACCAATTTTCATGTAACATGTGAAGATCTTCCAAATAACTTAGAGGGACACACTGCTCCTCAGATCGGGCCCGTTTCTTAATGCGCTCATGGACAATACTCGGTGTTGTTCTCAAGTAAACTGCAAACATATTTATTGATAAATTTCAATAAAACCACAATATTTACAAAGTTAGTTAAACAGAACCAATAAATAAATGTTTACCAATCAGATCCACAGGTATATCTACGGTAGAATTGATATAGTTAAACCATTCATCAAGAATTGCCGACATAGCTGGATGCATCAAGCTGGACTGTATCATGTTCTCCACAAAACAATACCGAGCGCTATAATGGAACGCTCCATAAGTTTGATTTTAGTGGCAGTTTCCTTGGTGTGCATTTGGAGCATAGTTAATGTGACGTAAGATTGGAATGGCATTGCCCATTTTTCTGGACATTTATACATTAAATCCTGGAATGAGAAATAACAAATTTGAAATAGATTCAACTTGATCTAATGTGTTTTGAATAATTTATTAATAAGCGATAAGAAAACTGACGTTATATTTAAAACTTATAAAGTTGTATCTTTGGTCAGTAATGCATTATTGTCGTATATAATGCATATATTTATGTAAGTATAAGTTAGAGTAAATAAATTTTCTAATTTAAATATGTTATTGATTTACCAATAAATTCCACCCTTTCAAATCTCTCCACGCTTCTACGGGTTCTGTAAGAAGTGTAATGTCTTCAAATTGGTTAAAGTGTTGGAGAAATGTAGTTTTCCCACTGCCAATATTGCCCTCAACAAGTACTGTAAATGGTTTTTTCTTCGAATATGTGGAGTAACAGGAAGCCATTTTTTTCGCAAGTCGTCCTATAATAAAAACATATTTATATAGGTTTCAGTTTCGAAAGCATAATTGGTGGATTTGGGGGTTGATTAGTATGAAAATAAATACAATAATTTGGACTATGTTTTTTTGCCTAAAGCTCCTTGGTAATGTTCTTTGATCTATGATAATGAAATGAAATCGCATTTCCTTGTCTATCTTATAAACACAGAGTTTTTTCTTTGTTGTGTTATATAAATCTTACACTACAGTGTACAGGACACATACTCACTGCGAATTCACTACCATAAATGAGTTCAATAAAAAGATATCCTTAAAATATGTCTTATCACTTTTGCTTTTATATGTATGTGTTATAATATTTACTAAAGCATTATCTGTATGTGTTTATATTTACTTAAACATTATATTTTAGTCATTTACTCGAGCATGATGCGAACAGTTTTAAAGGATAATTTGCAACTTTGCAACAACTTTTATTGTATTGATAAGTTTCTTCTGAACACAAATTTTTTGTTCTACTGAATTATGTAGCTCACGAGGCTGCATATTAATTTTTTACAATTCTAAAATTTGCTGGTCTAATAGCATTTGGAAGCACAATTTGGCTTGAATTATCCTATGTTTGGTTGGTGAGATTAGTATACAACTCATCATTGAAGGGCATGTTGGGATACTTGCTGATGTAAAAGTGTATGTTAAGTGTACAGGTGTTGGCCTTTTTTTAAATAATATATATATAATATATAAAAGTTTTTTTATAATCTAACAATTTCAGATATACAAAACACTATAATAAAGGATTATTATGATGAATGCTTACTAGGCAATATTACTGGAACAAGAAGAAAAGATTTCATGCAATTAATTGCAAAATTGAATGGCAATAAAAATCAACACAGTCAAAATGTAAAATGAACGCATATACAAACCTAAAATTCTGAATAATTAGTAACTAAATGGTAACTGTTTTAATCAAACGATAAACACGAACGCTCGGGGTAAATGACAAAAAATGGCAGCATCAAAGGCAGCATTTCCCGCGTAAATCGTTTTATTTTGTGTCTTGCGTGTGGTAAGATAACATAAACAATTTCCCAATGAAATCCGAGGGAAATATAAATAAACATAGAGCCAAACTAATAAAAACCAACTCACTCATCCACGGAAACATTTTCGAATGAACGAGATATCCAAAATTTGTAAAAGAATAATAGTGAACTCCATATATTAGTAGTATCCGTTTATTTAGACACAAAAATAATAACATTTTCCATTTTCAGAAAAACGAAAGCAAAGATCAAAGATTATTTGCAGGGATCTAAATCACAGACTATAAATACCTACTAATTTTATCTCGAATTTTTTTTTTGCCACAAACTATAAACCATAAAAATAGCTGTTTATTCGTTCGAAAACTTTTCTCCTTCGCAATTTGATCAGATCGATGAGCTCTGTTCAAATAGCGTTGTTGATTGTTTAGTAATATCACAAAATCAAATTTAATTTTAGTAAATCATCATCATCATACCATATCCGCTCCCTATGTGGAGCATATGGAATCCACAAATACACATTTTTATTAATGCGTGGTATTGGATTTAGTCTGGGAATAAAACATTTGCAGGGCCACGCCAGACGCATCCACTAAAAAACGTCTGTCTGTCAAATAAAAGCCAGGGAAAAATTCTAAAAAAGGTTTACAAGCAGAGACATGAAGGGAAATTAATATTATTGTTTACACGCAATATTTTTCAAAACATTTTTTAAACAAACAAAAAATCATTTTAATTACAGAAGGGAAAAATTGTATTTGTTCTTATTTTTACATAATATATATAATTATTACTAATCTATTTGATGTTTTTCTTCATTAAATGAGAAAAATGTTTGAAAAAAAAAGCATATTAATAATTAAAAAATATTTATAGGTATGTCTCATGTCTGGTTGCATAAAATTAGTGACATGATTATTTCTTGAAGTCTGCGCCTCAGTAAATTTAATTCATATTATTATTTAGATTCTAAAAAAATCAAAGTAATAATGATTTTAAAAAAAAAAGTACAGAAAATTAATCATAAAAATTTAAACGTTTAGATATTTGAGGTTGGCATTTTTAATTTCAAGACTTATTAAAAATATATTTGTAAACAACAAATTATAAAGGCTTTTTAATGTATACACATTAATATCATTGTTTTTAATATTACAATATCAACGGAATTCAAGTTAATTTTTAAAACACACCTACACAAAATGATCTCCTACCCACCAAACCATCTAAAAACTATAAATTAACTACCTACCCACTTTTATTTGGGCCAATCATAAACGTCCAAGTCAACTCGCCACGAAGTTTTCACTCAATCACCGCACGTTTTTCAATACACGAAGTCAAGAAAACTACTTACTGCATGAGTTATTTTTATACCACGGTATAAAAAGGATATGACTTTAGCATAAAAACGTAGCAGTATAAAAAAGAAATACTAGACATTGTGTTTAATTGCTATTACTTTTCTAGTTATTTGTATATTTTTGTACAATTCTTGGAACCTTTCTATGGTAACGCCAAACAACTGACAAAGTGACAGATTCAAGATTCACAGATTGTGTAAAATTGACGTGGTCGAAACATCTTGGAAACATCATTGGGCCGGCATCAAGAAAATAGTATCTAAAATGCTTTTCAAATTATTTCTTATTGGTAAGTAAAGTTGTTAAAATATTTTAAAACGTTCTAATTATTTATTAAAACCAAGTTAGTGTACTGCATTTATCAGGTTTCTTATTTACCAAAAATATAACCATTAAGTTAAAAACATAAATTTATTACTAAGTATTTAGATTGTTTAATTATATTATTATTCTGAACAGAGATAGAAAAGACGCACAAGTGAGCATAAAAAATATTTAAGAATTCGTAAAATCATTTTGACATAATATTGTGAAAAATAAAAGAACTTTTTTGCAAAATTGTGTTAAAAAAAATAATGTTTCAAGTTCCTGCATAAGTATTGCTTTTTAAAAATGTAGTAATCGTTATCTTCGTAAGTGAAAACCCAAACTTTTAAATGGAAATTTGCAATGTAGTAAACAGCATAGTGAACATTACTCTTACAGTTTATTTATAATAAAGCTTGTATTAATCAGTTTATTATATTATGTATTTGCACTTCTAAAGGGTTCAAATCGACTTCTTAGTCACGGGCGGACACTATAGAGAAAAGAAGGTTATTTTTACTCAGATGTTTTTATTTATTTAATTTACATTTCACATATTATTGTATATCACAATAGCGAAATAAGACGACAATTAGCCATTCAAAAGATTTTTTTTTTATATTAGGTTATGAAATTTATTAAGTAAGTATGTCCAATTTTATGTGATTTAAAATTGATTTAGCTGTTTAAAAGCAATCATTTTTATTATTGGTTATGAAATTTATACAGTAGATTAAGATAGGTTGGGTTTAATTAAATAAATGTTTAATAAGCAATCCTGTATTGAATAAAAACATTAATTATTTCTACTACTCTGGGAACTTAGCATAAACGAACATCGAGATTGAATTCATCACTTTGTGTGGAAACAACAGAGGTGGTTTAAACAGAGTGTTTTTATTTCATAATTCTCATGGAAAGTTACAAAGTGATGGTATACACAGACTGAATTAATAGTGGTTTTACTACTACTACCACTTTCCCTTATCCGAAGCTAATGGTGCAAAGTGCAGTGTATCTTGATCATTTCACATAAAATATTTCATAAATATGTGATTCATTGGACTGGTAGTACTGATCATCATGCCTTCATGTATTAGATTATCAATAGGTGAATTCCATGGTAACTGATGCAACATTTGGAAGAAAAACATTTCTTTTAACTAAATTATAAATAAGTAAAATGGCTTATGAAGTAGTTTAAAAAATTATTTTATAGAGGCAAACTGGCATATAAATTAATGTGTAGTGAATTAAAATTGTGAGGTTTCTCTGCTGATGCCAAAAAAAAAAAAAAAGAAGTTGTAGTAACTGATGCAACATGAAATGGACATACTTATTGAGAATGTCTATGCAGACTGAAAAATCTGTGAGTTATGAACTTTCTACATTGAAATTTTTATGTCAATGGTAAAAATAGTATACATTAAAAAAAAAAATCATATTTCACTATTCATTTCTATTGTTTTAATTACCTATATATACAAAAAATAAACATAACTGACGCAACACAAATATTGAAAACAAAAGTAGGTTCACAGAAGCTATTCAACTGATGGTGGCCATTTTGCTTCTTCTAATGCAGTTTTCTCTCACCAGGGGGCAGGAATGTCCATAAAGTTGAGTTGATAAACAACTTCAATATCCCAACAAACATAACAAGATAATTTTATTTAAATTTTTTTTATTATTTTTTTCCTGGTTTTGTCCACTTTTACATGGAATTCACCAATAATGGTTTAACTTAGTTGATATTTTTGTTTTAGCATACTTCATATCCTGCATTGGAAATGTAAGTGGGTTTTACCCACCAAATGGAGATGTTGTGGAACTCACACCAAGTAACTTTGATAAACTGGTGAAACAGAGTGATTCCATCTGGATCGTGGATTCTACGCTCCGTGGTGTGGACATTGCAAAACCTTAGTTCCAGAATTTTCCAAAACTGCCAAAGCGTTGAAAGTGAGTCTCTTTATTTATTTATTTATTTATTTTATTTTATTTTATTTGGAAAACCAACAGAGAAACAGTAGGTAATACATGTACAAATCTTAATGTTTAAAAAAAGCTCCAATAACAGGTTTTCGCAGAATGTTTGTTAACAATAACAGAGTCATAAAATTAAGTAAGTAAATACATAACATACAAGAAGGAGAGGGAAAGGAATGGGAAAAGGGAATGGAATTTTGTATTTAAAAGAGAAGTTAAGTCGCTGGATGTGTCTTTAATGTAGCTTTTAGTGAAGATAGTTTAATGTTTGTGTAGTCAATATGGCTAAAGTCTTTGTTGTATGCCAAACAAGAACGTTGGATAAAAGAATTTTTGTTATAGGCTCTTTTGTTGGTGGGGACACGAAACAAAGAGTAGTAAAACAGTCTTGATTTTTAAGTATCAAAATTTTAACCAAGTTATTTAATACTCATACCATTGTGACTTTTCTGTTGTAGTCTCAGTTACGAAATCTATTCTCCATAGAATATTTAACTTGGCAGTTTGTTTAAAAGATTATTAAATGCCAAACAGCTAACTTTTAATTATTTCTTTGTCAGCCACTATTAAAATTTTTACTGCTTATTCTTGGAGCTTATGTTTTCTGTACATTCACGTTAGTATTTTAATTTATGTGATTATTATTTCATCTCATTTTCAAATGAATTCATTCGTCAAATAGAAATTCCATCCTATTAGTGATTCCATTGATTATACATAAAATTCAAAATATGTAGGTAGTCTTATTTTACCAATATCAATCCAACTCTTTTGTGAAGACTAATTTTTCATCAGTAACCTCTTTAATTAGAAAGAACCTTTATTTAAAGTACTTAGCTATATTAAAATTGTATTATTTTTCTGTACTACAGCAATAGGCTCTGTAACTACAGCAATAGGCCCTGTAACTACAGCAATAGGCCCTGTAACTACAGCAATAGGCCCTGTAACAAAGGAAAATAACTACACAAAAGTCTCTCAATGGATATTAAACCTGAAACCTCTATGGTGTGAAATCACTATCATAGTCATTATATTATACCTTTTAAGTAATGAATTATGTATACAAGTTACTTTACTGATTAATTTTGATGCAGGGCGTTGCTAAAGTTGGAGCAGTAAATGCGGACGAACATCGCTCCCTAGGTAGTGAGTACGGCGTTACAGGATTCCCAACACTGAAGATCTTCGGTAATGATAAAAGTAGTCCAGAGACTCACAAGGGAGGCCGTACTGCCTCTGACATGGCTGACGCCGTGATGAAAGCGGCTTCAGCTAAAGTTAAAGCTCAATTGGGAGGAAATGCTGGTGGCGGATCTTCCAAGGTAAAAAAACACCGGTCTTAAAATGGACTGACGGCGGACCTGAAATTGTTTACTCCTGAATTCTAAACCAACACATAAAACAAAATTACCTCTATCCACAAAACATACTAAAATTGTATAACTCTTTCCCATACTTACTAATATTATATTCTTTACCCTAGTATCTTTTCCTCTACCCCTTCTTATACAACCACCAAATAAACATTTCTTCCCTTTACACACTGTCTTTACATTTTTTTATATTAATTCAAAAAGTATTTCAATCGTTCGACACATTGGATAAAAAATAAAAAAGAATATTTTTTTTAGATAAAAAATATTTATTATTCGTATGATAAAAATTTTAAAAATAAAAATCGTGGAAATAAAAAAACTAACATTCATAAACTTTACATTTGGAAAAGAAAATTGATTTGTCTAGATTTAATTCAATTTTATAGCGTAATCATAATCCTATTATAAATATCACAGTACAGAATGATAGTACACTCGCATTCGAGTGGAGGTTGTTAATTTTAAAAAAAAAGAATGATAGTAGTGAAATATCGCATCCTACGAATACCAATAAAAATTTATTTGAAAACATTATTTGTATTTCCAAAATCAACATGGACGGTGTAGAAAAAAGTTTTCTTTTATAATTTTTAAAAAACAAAATTGTTGCACATTCTCTAAAACGTGGCACGATTTTTCAGCATGACATAATTCGGTCTCGCTTCAACCTTTGGCATTTGTGGTTTCATAGTAAACATTAAGCGCTACATTCATCGTAATGTGTATTCGTTAAAAATAAAACACGATTTTCCCCTTATTATTGATATTTAGTACACTGAATTCTAATACCCGCTATAACACATTTATGCAGAATAAAATTTTACTGCAAATAATGTATTGATATTTATCTCCACTATTCTCATTTATCCAAATACAGAAACTTAACAGGTTCATTATAGTTTTACAAATATTTAGTTTATTTATGTCATGTACAATTCCTAAATTAATATAACAAAATTTAAATTAAATTTACAACAGAGTGAGTTTTGGCTTTGATTTAAATGAGCTTATTTCTACTACCAAGGCGTCATTTCAAATGACTCATCATATTTTCATAATATTTTAATGAATCCAATAATGTACATATCTTTAAACCATTTTCATACAAGTATTAGGTTGAGATTTAAAATGTCTTGACTAATTCTGTTTGAATTTCTTCTTTTCTGATAATTAAAAAAAAAAAAAACACATTGATAATGGTGTTTCCATTGATGTTCATTTTTGTACTTTATACTGAAATATCACGATATTTTAATGTGATTTACCTAATTCAGTTACAAAATTGATCTTGGTTTCTTTAGAAAAGTGTATTGATATTTTTAAGAGAATTTTTTTTTCTGCATGATGCAACATGTTCAAATGTGTGTTTACTTGTACATTGATTGATGTTAATAATCATATTTATATTTCACACAAGCCTGCAGGCATCTAATTCGATTATATTTATGTTCCATTTACCAGAATGGTTCCGCTTTTTATAGTTAAGTACACAACATGTATTAAATATTATATTGTTGTTTTCTTTACAGGGTGATTCTAGTGATGTTGTAGAATTGACAGATTCTAATTTTGATAAACTCGTAATGGAAAGTGAAGATTTGTGGCTAGTTGAATTCTTTGCACCTTGGTGTGGACACTGTAAAAGTTTGGAACCCCACTGGGCCAAAGCAGCCACTGAACTTAAAGGAAAAGTAAGTTCAAGATATTTAAATAAAACACTTTGTTTATAACTACTAAACTTTATTAACCTTTTTTTTCTGACCGTTTTTGAAACAATATGTGTTTCTTTATCAAGGGATAATTAATATACAATTGAAACAAGAAGTAATAATATTGCTAAGTTAGTTTTAATTTCGAGTAGTGTATCTGTACACATGGTCTAGTTTATTGTTTGTGTAAGGTTGATGGCTGACTGGATAATAAAAATCATACTAACTTTATAAATTATTTATCCATATTTTATTGAAATAATTTACAATGAATAACTACTAAGTGAATGCTTCTTACATAAATTTTATGCAAAATATTTTGTTTGCTTGTTGTTTCCCTGTTTGAAGTCCAAAGTGTCTTTAGATGTATTTAATTACTCCGATTAACATATTACACTAGGAACAATAAACCGTTCATTTTGGCAATCTAGACCTCAAATTTAATTTGTAAGTCATGTATAATTAAATATAAGTATATAAAATTTTAACTCTGCATTTCATGTTTATTGCAATATCATGCCCAGTGTGGAAAACCGTTTTTTTATAAACCGAGTTAAAATGACCGCCAATGTTGTTTTAAGTTTTTTAACACCTTCATTATTTATTTTTATTTGTCACGAACTGTTTTTTTTATGTCTTATGTGTACTTATGTTTTATGAGAAAAATATCACGCAATTGTAAATATATTTATCACGACTCAACATAAAGAATATTAATAGAGCTTTTCATAAAAATAAATATTTTAGAAATCTAAATACTAGTTGAGAAAAGCTTAATTTTACCCATAACGGGCTTGCAATCAATTACAAAATTAATATACTTCTAATTGTTAAGATATCGATATTAAAATAGTTTATGTTGTTATTTATTTATACATACATACGCCATCATTGGTATTTACATTTAGTATAAATCGAAATTAAAACCTACATAAAACATTAGCTCTCGAAGACATAAACTTATTGATTTTTTACAATTTATTCGTTTCTCCATGCCATTTAAAAAAAGGTTAAATAGCTACATTTTAAACACATTTTATGGTAGAAATTGTTATATTTACATTGATAAAAGATAAATGTAATTTTTTCTAAAGTCTGGCTTAGGCCTGGTATTATTGTAGTTACGATCTTTACCATCATATACCTTGAAGGTAGCTGTTGGAATTTTTTATTTGTAGTACTAAGGTAATATACTAATAATACTATCATTATATATAGTAATATTATATATCGCTGGTCTGGAAGAAAAATGACATGACTCAAAATAGAAAAATTAAGGTACCATTAAAAAGAAACCAGTAAAAGACAGATGGGAAATAGTTTTTACCGTAAACCAATATGTAAATATTTTCTTCATATTTTCAGTTACAAGCTCTAAAACACTGCATTTTGGAACAATAAAGATTTACATTAGAAAAAAAACTGTTATTGCATACATTGAAAATAATTCAATTTTGAACTCTGATATTTTTCTTCCTGACAGGCGATATTATATAGAAAATAAGAATTAAATTGTAGAATGAAGATCTATCTTTAGATTTGTGATCCATAGTTAACAATCAATTTAGATAAGCCTGTATGCAGAGAGCGATCAAGTGTTCCGCATTTGAAATTCAGCATTCTATGTTGTTATATTGAAATAAATAAAAGATTTTTTTTTTAAAAATATTATGGAACTTATAACAATGCAGGCAGTCAGAGTTCCCTATATTCCAAAAAATCAAAGAATTGAATACATAAGTCTTGTGTATGTGGGCCCTGTACACTATATTGTGTACTTGATTGCAAAATTTATTATGTTTCAAATTACAGGTGAAATTAGGAGCATTAGATGCAACAGTTCATCAAGTTAAGGCCAGTAAATATGGAGTTCAAGGCTACCCAACAATCAAAATGTTTTCCGCAGGGAAAAAGGATTCTGATTCTGTGTCTGAATACAATGGCGGTCGTACTGCTAGCGAAATAGTCAACTGGGCATTGGAAAAGGTTTCAGAAAACTTACCTGCTCCAGAATTAATTCAAGTGAGTTGTTAATGTGTGATTTATTTATCTAAAACTGTCACTTTATTACAGTGCATTAATTTAACTTCCTGCTTACTTGTAGATAGTTAACGAGAAATCTGTTCAAGACACATGTGGAAACAAACCACTGTGTATAGTATCAGTTCTCCCGCACATATTAGATTGTGATGCAGCTTGCAGAAATGATTTCTTG
Organism: Micrasema minimum; assembly: GCA_022494985.1. NCBI lineage: Eukaryota > Metazoa > Arthropoda > Insecta > Trichoptera > Brachycentridae > Micrasema > Micrasema minimum. Next base: position 146,970 of record JAGVSP010000796.1, read on the forward strand.
AACATACTTAAAACCATGGGAGAGAAGTACAAGCAAAAGATGTGGGGGTATGTAAAAGTGTTCCATTTTTACAGCATCTTGATGTATTATTTTTTCAAACTTCCCTTTATTAATTATAAAACTGTTATATTTTTATAGGTGGCTGTGGAGTGAAGGTGGGGCTCAACCAGGTGTGGAAGAAGCTCTGGAGATTGGCGGGTTTGGTTACCCAGCTATGGCTGTCGTGAATATTAAGAAAATGAAGTATTCCATTCTCAGAGGATCATTCTCTGAACAGGGCATTAACGAATTCCTCAGGTGAGAGTTATATTCTTTAAAATTTAACCTAATGACTTGTGATAATTTAAAATATGATGTAAAATAAAAGTCGTCAATAAAATTAATCCTTATCAAAGATTCTAAAAAAATATCTTTTTCAGGGATCTGTCGTTTGGACGTGGTCAAACTGCTCCTGTTAAGGGTGCCGAAATGCCAAAAATTTATGAAAACGAGCCATGGGATGGAAAAGATGGAGTTTTACCGCAAGAAGATGATATTGATTTGTCTGATATTGATCTCGATAAAGATGAATTATAGACTAATAACATATCTTTTTTTAAAATTATGTGTATTTGAATGTTTATGTGTAAATCTTCAGCATAGTCAAGCGTTGCAAATATCAGTGAAAGTATACAAATGTCTCAATTATTATAATATATTATAAATTGTTTGTGGAAGTTGAATATGTTGGAGGTCTTCCATTAATATTATGCCATTTTTCTCTTGTGAACTTTTTACAGTATATTTTTTTTAAAAATGCTAATCATGTCACAATTCCATATTTTTAACTTAAGCCAAAGTCTGAAAAAGCCCTTGCTTCTAGAATCCTAATTGTTTGAAATTGCCGACTTGAAGTTACGTAGTTTAATTTCTTCTCTGTTCCATTATCTATAATATAATGTATTAGTAAAATTGTATGTTTAAAAATTGCACAATATTGATGTTTGTATATCTACATAAGAACTTTATTTTTAATGAAATATTAAACATTTTTTATATTGTGTACTTATTTTTATCAGTGGAAGTAAATAAATTATCAAAACAAAGTTAAGTTTGTTATTATTGTAACCATTCTACACTAGAATTCTCAATATCAACAGTTTGACTAACAGTAAACGGTGCCGATAAATACATTTGCTCCATCTTATTGAAATTGGATGAACTTTTTATATGTATTATTTCTCAATGGCATGAACAAAAAAAATATTTTAAAATAGTAACTAGGTATAACTTTATTATTTTTTAAAAAAATTTATTTTTTTTATATCTTTAGAATGTTCAAAAAGTGCTAAAATTTGTTTAATCCAGCGAAATGTCGTGATGGTTAGTAATTTTTTTAAATTTCAGGAATAACATAAAGTCACACTTGATGCTGTAATAATTACAATGAATACAATTATTCACTGCTGAAAATCTATCGGCAGCATATATCAGGTCTGACGTAAACTGTAGGTCAACAGGACGTGGACTCGGGAAGTAGCACAGGAACTGGAGGGCAATCGCATAGCTTGAAGGCAGATTGTGGAATTCATAGAGTAATTCATACATGGGGAGCGGAAATGGATTGATGATGACAATAGGGTTCTTCCAGATAACATGAAAATCCTTGAAAACGCTATAAATATTTAAAGTATATTTTTACAATTCCAACGATATAAAACACAATGATCAAAAATGTTGTTTTCATTTATAAAAATTTATGTTTTAAAAACACGAAATTACGAGTGACTTTTTACGCCCGTTATTGGCTAATGACGGCATATCCGTCTACCGTGGAAGGCGTGAAATTCATTCCGTAGTGAGCGCCTATATTGCTGTGACGTCACACTGCATGCGCGCTAAATGGAGGATTTTGCGAGCGATTTGTAAAAGCGCTATTTCAAACCGTGCTCAAAAAATTCATGGCATCGTAAAAAAAAAATTAAAATTCCCTTGATATTGTAATTTTTCAATCATTTTTTTAAAATAAACAATAAAAAATCGGAAAGAACCAATTATTGTTGCATTTAGATAAACATAAAATTTCCAGGTTTTCTTATACAGGGACTATCTAAAAAAACAAAATCAATCTTATCACACCACCAAAAAGAGCAGAACAATGTTGCCAGCTAGTTTAATTTAATTTAACCGCATTTTAAAGATAAATAAAATAAAAAAAGCATTTAATATAGACTGAATGATCAGTTGATATGGAAACCATAATCAACTAAAAAAACTCAAATACAAGACCTGTAAATGCCTCGACTTTCTTCTTTTTTTTATTGTTACCACTAATCTGCACAGGAAACATATTTGCCGTCCTATAAAAGAACTTAATTTTCACTACAAGCAAAAAAGATAAAACATTGTAACTTTAGAAGCTGTGAAGACTTACCAGAGTTTTTGTCAGACCTAGGAAACAGTTGATAATTTTTTTTTTGATTTGTTTTCACAGCTTCTAGGATGCAACAATTTTCACCTTTTTTGCTAGTTGTGAAAAAAGTTATTTTCACTAAATAGCCTTTTAGTCATAGGACTGCAGATATACTGAGACGACTGATATACGTTCTAAGGTTCATATAAAAAAAACTAAATAAACACATACAAAATAAGAATAAAACAAAATAAAAAATATGCATCTGCATAAATTTAAACAGAAAGAAAATTTTATTTAAAGGGAGAAATAAAAAAATATATTTAAATGAATGTCTATCGTTACATTTAATTTTGTCTTGTGTTAGTGTTTCTTGATAAATTATACTCTTATCTTCTGATTCTTTTATCATAGATATAACGTCTAATGACAAATAATGATGCCAACAGAATGTGCCCACAGGTGAATATCGGAATATTGGTAGAAACTTCTTTATGGGTACAATAAGTGAAGGTGAGGCTTTAGAAGATTTTTAAGAATTCTGAATTTTTATAATTGCCATTATTATTTTGTGAAGCGAATTTACTTTAGTGTAAAATGCAAAATACACAGACTTTATTTTCTCTTTCTCCACATTCCTTATTTCATACTGGGCCAAATTTTTTGTTATTTTCTATGCGTTTAGAGCAGTCTAAAAATTGAGAAAAATATAGAAATATGGAATCCATTTTATTTTTAGGATTTAAATAAAAATAATAGGAATGCTATCAGCTAAAAATGAGGATTAAAACATGTATATTTATTAGTAAATTGAATATATTTTACCACATAAAAAATGACACAAAGATACTAATTACGTTCATAATACAATATTGCAATGAAATATGTAAACAAAATAAATGCCCAATAAGGCATGTAAATATTGTCATTAAAAATAACCCTATTGTAAGTAGTTTACAATATAAAATACTGTAATTTTTATCAAAAATACTTTCATTAATTTGTATCTTAAGACTGTATGTTATTATATAGAAAGGCAGTCCTTTATTGTAAATAACATTTATTTTATCTTGATAATTAAAATTATCTACCACAAAATTAACTTTAAAATGTTTATCAGTCAATTGTCACTAATAATAATTAACTATTGATTTGTATTTTTAATGGTACTATTCAGTCATTTAATATTTTGTAAATGTGGCAGTATCAGGAGCATATTACACAGGAGATATATCTTACAAAAAATCTCACAATCATTTTACCAGGAAATTAAAAAATGTAGGGTATATCCCTCGCTCGAAACACTCGAGTAGAAGTTTGTTGGAAATGTTTTTTTTTATTTTCCAACCAATTTTATTATTACGTACAT